>OW203731.1:15330069-15575069 GCA_934045075.1 Yponomeuta sedellus
GATATATCGTTGGGACTGCACTTGCAGCTTGGTGACACCATCTGTGGGAAATATACCTATGTTAAAGGAATAAAATACATGCATAACCTCACGCCTGTATCCTAGAGGGGTAGACAGAGACCAGTGACTGCCACTTGCCATGATCCTGACAGATCACCTTCGCTTCGTCAACGTTCATAAGTCGTTACACGCACGCACGTAGATCCGGGTACTTTTTATACACTGCATTATTATTTTACATCCGGAATCAGTTCTTCCTCATAAGTAGTACTCGTAGAAGCCTAATCTATTTGGTTCCTTCAACAAGTTACTGTCTCACTCGCTGTCTGAAGGAAAACATCGCGGGGAAACCCAAGTAACCGGGGTGTTCAACTACCTCAGCGCTTGACATTGCCAAACCGCAATAGTATTTCTTAATGATTCGCGATACTCATACATAGTTATATATTGAGCGCGTCTAATCGCGTTTATTTATCAGTTAAAACGTAATAACTTATTTCCCTTATTTTCCTCTAACCGAGACCACGGCAACTGTAACGCTGCCGAAACGTCGGGAAATAACGTAATTACATTTTACCTAATAACAAATCGCGATTAGTCCCGTTTAATAAATAACTATTGCCAAACCGCGGTAGGCTAGCGTCGTAATTGAGTCCATATTTTCTCTTTCTGAGAGACAGTTTTATAGATTCTTCCAAATCTAACCACTCATGTTCTTCGGAGTCGCCGCCGCCTTATTTTGTATGTGCTACGTACATACACCTTAGTAATATCATTTCCAGACAGAACTCATTTTAGTTTGCCACCGTAGAATCACGCAATGGTAGATAGTGTCAAGGCTAGACACTATATTAGGAGAAATGGCTTTAGCATAAGCCATTTGGCATATCAGAATCCAGAATACCGTTAAATTTTCTGTGTTCGATAAAAATATAATCTTTAGATCATCAACCTAATGGCCGTTATGTTGCACGAAAAGGTGACAGTGACAAAGAAATGTTTTCCTACGGGATTAACGCATCACCGAGATATCAAGTGTCTCAATTCAGATCTTTGTCTATCTCTATATCATTCTCTATTGTATTTCTCACACCACGGGCAGTTTATTAAACTTTATTTTTTCTCACGTACATTGCTAGCCGCAGTTTGGATCCGATTGAAAAGCAGCGTTGCAACGGATCACTCTGTTGCGACATTATGTTGAGTCCATTTTCGGGGCTCAATACTCAAAACCTATATATTTAAAAAAAAAAACCTATTTAGAGGCTAAATTGCTTTCATGTTGTAGTTTATTTATTTTTTACCTGTTTTGTTATGCTTTTCGTGTCAATTTTTTTTGTAGTGGTTTTGTGTATGTGTTTTTTGTTTTGCGTTGAGTATTGCGTCGTCAAATAAATACATTTTCTTTCTTTCTTCTTAGTCTCCATTCATGTAAATCCTTTCAGCTTTTATTAGGTGATTGTGTAACAAACATCTTCACAAACTTTTACCCTTATAATATTAGTAAGTTTAATAATGTTTTTACTTTAAAATGTAAACTTACAGGCAAGAACTACAGAGATATAGAAAAAACTTGATCAGCCTCTAAATACCTTTTAAAACATTCATATGTATTTAGAGGACGATTGTGTCTTGTGTTCAACACATTCATGAGTAATAATTTTAAATTGAAAACTCTGTTAATTAGTTAAAAATTTTTTAGCTTCATTTTTAATAAGCTTAATTCTTCCCCAGATAATCTATTAATTGGGAAACTAATAAATTTGACGTTCATAAAGTATACATCGTGTTTTAATAATGAACAAAAATAATTGAGTTGATTTGATAACATCAGGTTCTTAAATACACGTAGCTCTTAGTAACGTGTCCGTTAAGTCCGATTTTGGATATTTGTATAACAAAAAAAATAAATTAATCATGTAGGTACAGCGATATCATTCCGTTGTAAAACCTAACTGCAAAGTAGGTACTCGGGGCTGTAAGTGACGCAAATTACTTCAGCCAGATGTCGCTGCCTGTACGTAATACAGAGAATATTGTAAAGAGGTTCGAAATTTCACTGATGCTGGTGAGTCGCCCATTAGCTCAGTTGGAAAGAACGCTGGTACGGATAGCCAGAAGTCGCGGGTTCGAATCCCGTTCGGATTTAAAAAAAAATAAAGTGACACACTTTTTGGGTCGAATGCACCCGAATAGGTGGACGAAACTCACCACCAAGTGGGTGCCACACGACGGAGTCAAGGCCGGCCTAGAAGACGGTGGAGAGAGGATCTCGACAACTATCTGCCGAAATGGTCTGTGATGGTCCAGGACAGAAAACTCTGGACTGAATTGGGGGAAGCCTTTGCCCAGCAATGGGTTACAAACATAGAGGCTAAGTAAAAAAAAAATTTTGGTCTTGACTTCAGTCCTTTAACACTCGGTACAAAGAATAATAAGTGCCATCAAATGTAAGCTGACGATTAGTTTCGGGGAAACAAAGATCAATAAACCTTAGTAGTTATTAGAGTCAATGGAATAGTTTTGAAGTGATTTGTCCTTAATAAAGTCCATTCGCGTGAATCGTAATTGGAAACGAATAAGTACTATTGATTTAAACATTGCGGAGGGTGTGTCAAGTACTCTTAGTTACTACGTCAATTTGTGATATCGATATTTAAATATAGTTAGGTAACTCTAAGTTATTTAAATTCTTTATCTACATACACAGTGAATTCTGGGTCGTTTGAATGCCGCGGTTATGTTCCTAAAAGTGCAATCAATTTGGACAATTACTTTAATTATTAACACATTTAGGTAAAAAACAATGAGTTGAAAGATTTCGCGTCAAAAATTCGCAAACAATTAGTACTGTCTCTGCGTCTATCAGCACAATGACCCGCGGATCCGCGTTCATAGTAGTTCAATAGAGTCCGGTAATGGTCGTATCATTCACATTATCGGTAGTCTAGTAACCAATGGCATTGCAATAGTATAATAGTACAACCTGTATGTACTACTTAACTCGACGCCTCTCGCGATTCGATCTTCTTCGCGAGAGATGCCTATTTAATGTGCCTATTTAATTAACACTCGGTACAAAGAATAATAAGTGCCATCAAATGTAAGCTGACGATTAGTTTCGGAGAGACAAAGATCAATAAACCTTAGTAGTTATTAGAGTCAATGGAATAGTTTTGAAGTGATTTGTCCTTAATAAAGTCCATTCGCGTGAATCGTAATTGGAAACGAATAAGTACTATTGATTAAAACATTGCGGAGGGTGTGTCAAGTACTCTTAGTTACTACGTCAATTTGTGATATCGATATTTAAATATAGTTAGGTAACTCTAAGTTATTTAAATTCTTTATCTACATACACAGTGAATTCTGGGTGGTTTGAATGCCGCGGTTATGTTCCTAAAAGTGCAATCAATTTGGACAATTACTTTAATTATTAACACATTTAGGTAAAAAACAATGAGTTGAAAGATTTCGCGTCAAAAATTCGCAAACAATTAGTACTGTCTCTGCGTCTATCAGCACAATGACCAGCGGATCCGCGTTCATAGTTGTTCAATAGAGTCCGGTAATGGTCGTATCATTCACATTATCGGTAGTCTAGTAACCAATGGCATTGCAATAGTATAATAGTACAACCTGTATGTACTACTTAACTCGACGCCTCTCGCGATTCGATCTTCTTCGCGAGAGATGCCTATTTAATGTGCGCGGGTTGTACCCCTGTAATGACATTTATCTGCTATTGCTTTGTAGACTACCAAAATGAGGCTAATATCAACCATTGTCGTGTTTATTTCATTCTATTGAAAAACTATGTATGAATTAGAACTCTAGGGCCTCCTCTAACTGGCTACAAATGGTATAATGGTTTTATTTAAGTTTGTGTCGAGACCTTTTTTGGAAATGCCTTTGTTTTTTCAATGAACACGAATTCGAAACCCATTGTTAAGGTATTTTCAATTTGTTATGGCTTTCAAACCACTTAAAATTTATGCTATGTAAGTGGAGCAATACAAGCAAAAATAAATCTTTATATGTGAATAGTCTGGTGCTTACGTCACGATGTGTCCCGTTTGTAGTGGTTCTTCCGGGCTTCCCTAAAGAGCCCGGGGGTCCGGAAGGGCCCGCAATGCCTTCCACGAGTGAACCCTTTTCAAACAGAGTAACACCCGAGTTAGTAAGTGAAGTGCCGTGGGCCCACAAAAGTTCTAAAGAATTTTGAGGTTTAAATAGAGTGTTCTAAGGTGTATATTGATGTGAAATATTAGTAGAGTGGAAATCTATTTGATTCCGCAGCGGTTGCTTGATTAATGAAGGTGTTGGCTGATCGGATGGACAGCCCCATACAGCGCCACTGGGTGTCAATGCACCTTATGCCGACAAGCAGGGGGGCTGGCTGGGATTAGGCTGTACACTTCAGTAAGTATAATAATGTAAATAGTTTACTAACATAGCATAAGTCAAATTGTTACTAACACTATAAGGGCCTTGCCTGAAATAACTGAATAATAATAATGTAAATACTCTATCGTTCAGGGAGTTGAGCGTCGTACGATTTCTTCATTACTTATTTTGTCAGAGTTTTCTAAGTATCTTTAAATGTTAAATCTATAGAACATCTAAATAGCGCCGATGGTCTGTATCTACATATGACATTCCCTCTCAAAACAATCGCATCTATTAAAACAATCGAGTAAACCAACATCTGTGCCCTTCAGGTTTCCACTCGTGCCACTGTATTGTAGCTTCAGACTACATTATTAATGGAAGCTGATATCTATATAACATTACAGACTGATATCTATATAACACATATATTGTCTTTATTACAGACCTAGTCTAGCTTAGATATCAGCTGTAACTTTAAATCTGAAACCTCAACGATATCACATCTCCATAAATATTTTAAGTTTTTTTAAGAAACAGTGTAAAGCAAAGTAAAAGGTTTCTTAAAAAACGGTTAAAATAGTATAATCGTATAATAGAGTGTGGGTACAGTGATATTGTTCCGATGTAAAACCTAACTACAACGTAGGTAGTCGGGGCTGAAAGTGATGCAATTTGCTTAAGCCAGATGTCGCTGCCTGTACGTAATACAGAGAATAGTGTAAAGAGGTTCGAAATTTCACTGATGCCGGTGAGTCGCCCATTGGCTCAATTGGAAGAGCGCTGGCACGGATAGCCAGAGGTTGCGGGTTCGAATCCCGGTATGGGTGAAATTTTTAGCCTCCAAATAGGTTTTTAAAGGTTTCTTCTTGTGCCGAATAAATTTCATTTCATTTCAATCTATTGTAAATCTAAGGTCAATACTAAGGCTGATTCTGAGTTTTTGATTTTGCCAAAAGATATGTTTTTTGTGAGTTACACTGTTGAAGATAACAAAACTGGGAAAAAAATCCTAAAGCAATTGAGTACGCTCAAAAAGTACATGATTATATTCTTTTTTTTTAATACACTAACCCATTAGTTAGCCAGAGGTCGCGGGTTCGAGTCCCGGCATGGGTGGAATTTTTAGCCTCTAAATAGGTTTTTAAAGTATATTTTTAATCAAGTAAAAGTTTGACTTTTAACATTTTTTGTTTACGACTATAAACGTTTAGTCCGGATTTACTTACGGGTGTTGTTATATCGGAAAAGTCCGACCAGGTTTCGCTCCGATTCGCAACCGACGACGCGAGCTCCGTCTCTGCTCACCATGATTAAACTCTGCGAATCGGAGCGAAACCTGGTCGGACTTTTCCGATATAACAACACCCGTAAGTAAATCCGGACTAAAAGTCTACAATGTGTTGTGCTTACGAAAGTTTTGGTTCAAAAAAGAGTATAAACGTGTTTTGGTATTTTGCGTTTGGCGTTTACTTTAAAGTAAATAAACGATTTTATATTATTATTATTACCGTGATTTGTTGTGTTTAGCAAAATAAGTCGTTTTAGTACGGATTTCACTCGTTTATTATATTTTTTTTTTCAATTTTCCAACGTCGGAAAATAAAAAAAAAAAACGTGTGAAATCCGTACTAAAACAGTTTTAATTATGTCTAGTACTCGTGTTAACCTTAGAAAATACTATACCTTTATATTGTTTAGGTTTTCTTTTTATAGATAGTCTTAGTACATACTCGTATTGTCAGTTTTTAAATTTAGTAACTTCTAGTTCTTTTTAGTATGTCTAATGTAAAGTAAACAGTATATTGCAAAACTTTGTATTTGCAATAACTTTGTATTTGCAATACCTTTGTATTGCAAATACAAAGTTTCATTTATTTTACACTTTATCGCACACACACATTTCACAGGACATTGCATAAGAAATAAAAGCAGTAAAAAAAGGGTATTTTTGTGCACAAAATAAGCTACAAAAGTCTTAAATTACAACCTATTTTCAAAAAACAAAGATTAATTTCATAGTTAGAAAAGTAACGGCACCTACGCGGTGCTTAACAGCACAAATAAGTTGCTTCACACACCTAGACAATTAATTGGTAGTGTTTGGGTAGCTACTACAGATCAACTTTGTTACTTCTTCTAGTCAATTAGAACTGATATACGTTGCACAGTTACTTGGAATTGTCAATCGTGTTAACTGGGTATTACAAGCAATTTGTTCTGTATTTCCAGCCTTTTTGAATTGGTATCCTTTTCCGTATGCTATTTGGGTAACCACAGCTAAAATAGACTTCGTGGTCTCACAGATAATCAGCTTCTAAGATGAACTTCCATGAGCAAGGAAAGTCTAGCGAGGTCAACTCGAACTGAAAAACTGTAGATTTACGATATCAACCCTTGTATGTCCCTACTGCTGGGGCACGGGTCTCTTCCTGCATCGCAGGAAGGTTAGATCATACTCTACCACGGGGCTAAGTCCGGGTCGATGGAGGATTGTAAGACAGTGGCGGGTCCCATCCGGCACCTACGTATTTTGCAAGGTACCGGCCTTGCAAAGTACAAAAAATGTAGATTTGTAAAAAGGTAATCTTTTCTTATTTAAAAACCTATTTAGAGGCCAAAAATTTCACCCATGCCGGGATTCGAACCCGCAACCTCTGGCTATCCGTACCAGCGCTCTACCAATTGCGCTGGTACGGATAGCCAGAGGTTGCGGGTTCGAATCCCGGCATGGGTGAAATTTTTGGCCTCTAAATAGGTTTTTAAATTTGTTCCTTAGCACGGGTTAGTGCATTAAAAATAAAAATAGTGTAATCTTTTCTTACCTGTTAGGTAAATAATTGGCATGTTGAGGTTTCAAAACAAAAATCGTTCATAATATTAACCATACATACGGATAGGAAATTATATGATCTTTTTAAATTTGAAATTTATGAATCAGATTGAAGGAAACCATATCCACATTAACAAAGTCATTTCTAACTGTAGAAGTTAGATGCATTCCTTTAATTATGGCCAGACCTTGGAAATACGTATGGTTCAACACAAAAAAGTCTTAAACAAATTGAATAACAAAATTATAAAATTATACTATTTTTATTTTTAATGCTATTGCATTAAAAATAAAAATAGTAACGGGTTAGTACCCGTGCTAAGGACAATTTCAAAAACCTATTTAGAGGCTGTACGTAATACAGAGAATAGTGTAAAGAGGTTCGAAATTTCACTGATGCCGGTGAGTCGCCCATTAGCTCAGTTGGATAGAGCGCTGGCACGGATAGCCAGAGGTCGCGGGTTCGAATCCCGGCATGGGTGGATATTTAGCCTCTAAATAGGTTTTTAAAATTATAAACGCAAAACTTACATCTCCTTTCTCGAACTTTTCTCCGGGCAAATCTGAAAAGAGTGAGTTGATGTTAACGATAAAACATTTGTATTAATAAATTATCCCTGCAAAAAATATAATGTACAGCTTGTTAGCTTTTAGAATATACTTCGGGCTCTAGAGTACGCTTCGGTTTTTGCCGAAAGTACACGAGTGTAATACTAATTCTTCCTCTGTATAACACTTTTCTGTTTTTTATTTAATTTATTTAATTAAGTTAACCTACCTACAGCGGCGGTTTTTATCATAAAGATGAAGATGATTTGCGAATAGGGAGCATTATTGCAACGGTTCACGAGAATACTAACAATGCTCTTTTATTTTACGGAACCGTCGTTATCAACCCTTGTATGTCCCCACTGCTGGGGCACGGGTCTTTTCCTGCATTGCAGGAAGGTAAGGCCATACTCCACCACGGGGGCCAAGTCCGGGTCGGTGGAGGATTGTAAGACAGTAGCGGGCCTTACTGTCAGAAGTTATCAAACCGTCCATGAGGCCTCTGACATGGCGTAACGACTGCCATTACATGACAGCCGGCGCCAATAGCTTAACGTGCCTTGCGAAGCACGGAAGTGGAAAAATGCCACTAGCGGTAGTCACGGGACGGTCACCCATCCTGCACCCGACCGCGCCTCTTGTTGCTAACCTCAAGTGATTGATTCCGATTCGGTTCGCCTAGGCCTAACTAAGAGCGCTTAGTTACGGAACCCTTTTATTAAAATATTAGATTCGAGATTTCACTTCAGTTAGAGCTCAATACTTCTAAAGGTCACAGTCCAATCCTAATCTAAACTAATATTTGTGGAGGTCCAAAATACACAATTTTCACTCACTGTTAAATCAAGAAATATCTAGGGTACTTCTTTGAGCTTAAAGAGTTTTGTGATTTGGAAACTAATAGTAATTTTATCCTTTTCATACAGATACGATTAAATCCAGAGGGGACGACGTTGGCATAGATATGTTGAAAGCTCTTCTTCCAAGGCCGGAGCAAATTGAGAATTTCAGAATGGACTATCGTCAGCCTACGCGCCATCTATAGCCAATTTAACAAAGGATTAATGTTATCGCATCGTGGATAATGTGACTTAGACTCGTATTAATGAAAACTATAATAAGGATGACTATACTTACACGGGGACGAGTGTGAAACAACAGCCAAACGATTTTCTTCTGGATTAACCTAAAACAAAAACAAAACATTGTTAAAAATAAGTAGGCAGATAGAATATTCTTTATTGTACACAGAAATTACAGTAACAGAAATATGCAAAAAGCATAGTACCATTGACGGTCTTATTATTAAAAGCAATTTCTTCCAGGCAACCATAGACGGAGACAAGAAAGAATTTAGGTTCGTCATAACACGTACAATTGAAAGACTCAGACTCAGTTGTTCATTAGCAAATACTTCAGAAATATTTCGTTAATAATCTGTGCTCTGAATCTATTTGCGTTGATCGAATTCAAATGTTTGTTTAGGAATGTTTTATCGGAGGCTTTATTGACTTTCCGAAGGATTGCGGTGTGCGGCGTTTGAAATGAAAAACGAATAATACTTTTAGAAAAAAAGGTTTTATTTGAAGAGCATTTTATAAAAAGTTCGTCCTAATTAAAAGCCGTTGAAGGAAAACATCAGGAGGAATCCTGAGTATCCTATATATTAGGGGTTAAAGTATGAAATTGCCGTTTTATTGCAATAGGTTCTTTGAGTTGACATAGAATCTTCATGGTTTGAGGTTTTCGAATGAAACTTTTTTCAAATGGTTTCTATGATGTTCTTTTTTTAAAAAATGTGAAACATTTGAATATCGACTTTCAATTGTTTTTGTTATTCAATTTAGACAAGAAAGATGGATACGCGTTTCTTTCTGCAGATCAGTCAAATCATGAGGCACCCATTTTTCGTATTTTTTTATTTTATTGATTTGACGTAAGTGAATCAATATTGTGGGTAAGGTAACGTTAAACCATGCCGCTAATTTCTGGGTAGTTTGACTAGGATCGGCTTCCACTATCTCTCTTAATTCATCGTTATTCACCTGTGCGGGCGGTCTTCCTCGTGGCTCGTTCTTTAAGTCGAAATTTCCATCACGAAAGCGTTTAAACCAAAATCGCACGGTGCGTTCATTAGTAGACCCCTCTCCAAACGCAGCATTGATATTGCGGGCTGTTTCTGCCGCGTTAGTTCCGCGTCGGAACTCGTATTCAAAAATCACTCCAATTTTCGCAGTATCCATCTTTCTTGTCTAAATTGAATAACAAAAACAATTGAAAGTCGATATTCAAATGTTTCACATTTTTTTAAAAAAAGAACATCATAGAAACCATTTGAAAAAAGTTTCATTCGAAAACCTCAAACCATGAAGATTCTATGTGAATTCAAAGAACCCATTGCAATAAAACGGCAATTTCATACTTTAACCCCTATTATTTACAATAGTAGGCGTGATGATTAAGCCCATACTCCCTCCCTGAAGGCCTACAATGGGACGAATATAGGTAGACTACATAAAACACTAGTGAGGATACCACTGGACGCTGTATAAATCATCTCATTACGTAGATGCAAAAAGGCCAATTACATCACATAAAACAAAATTTAAAAAAAACTCTTTACTCTTCTAAAAAAACTACTCTTTAACCGTGGAGGAAGATACCGTGAAGAAACCTGACTGTCTGAGCTATTCACATGCCTTGGCACCTGAAATTACCAATCCGCAGTGGGCACACGTGCGGATGGAGCGGCAAGCTGAAGACAGGGCGCTATGGCGTTCATTAGGGGAGGGCTATTTCCAGCAGTGGACTACATAATACGAGTATAGCCTGAAGAAGAAGAAGAAGTGGGTACGCGTGGTAATCATGTCCCTCTCTCTCTCTCTGAGAGAAAGCCTGTGCCCTGCAACGGGATGAATACATATGAATAGAAAACGCAACTTTTTTAGCAATACTAACATAGCCACCGTAAATCAAAACTCGACGAAAAATCTACCTATACTGGTAGTTAGTGGACACTAATAGCCGTACTAATGGGCCTTTTTCGTGCCCAAAAGCCGTCACACTTAATAGTTATTTACTTTTTTGCTTCACGGAGCCCACTCTGTGTGTGAATATTATGAAGTGCTACGTGTTTATTGAGTCCGAATTTTGATTGATCTTTATTTAATAAGTAATAAAGAGAACGGCAATCGCTTGACCTGGGGATCTTATAGCTCAATTTAAGTAAGTGAAATGACCCTTAGCTAAGTGGTCTTTACACAGTGACGTTACGGGTGCAAGGATCTACCTTAGCCACTGTATAGTTAGTAGATATATAATTAAATGGGTCTAATCGCGATTGTAACGATGCCGAAACGTCGGGAAACAAGGTAATTACGTTTTACTTGATAAACAATCGCCATTAGACCCGTTTAATTATATAACTATGTATGAGTATCGCGAATCATTAAGAAAAACCAGTGTATAGTTTTTTATTATAGTAGTCTGATTGCGATTATTTATTTGGAAAAACATAATTATCTTAATTTCCGAGGTTTCGGTAGCGTTCTAGGTGCCGTGGTCACTGGTAGACTGAAGTGGCGAGCCCTTATTATCGTCCATTCAATACATAACTGTGTATAAACGACTGTCACCAAAAACATAACAGAATCTCACGCCTATATCTTAGAGATCAGGCAGATACTGTAAAAACTAATGTTAGAACTTTTTTCTCACAATCTACTAAATTTCTGCAACTCGCTGATCTTCGAGATCGATAAAGATGTCCTCTAAATGATGATATCTATGCCAGTTATTGTTACCCGTATAAGTTAACTATAGGTCTTTACATTTAGAGACTGATCCATCCTACAAACAATGTCAAGCCAATTCCTCGTATAGGTGGGCAGAGACAAGGGTTTGCTACTGGTTACTAAATATTATTTAATCAATTTTTGAACTTTTACGTTTTATGTTTTGTTGTTAGTTTTTTTTTTCGAAATTCTCAAGAGTTTTTCTTTCGAAATTCTCTTTTTATGTTTTAGTGAGTGAGAACAGAGAGAAGATGAAAATCAGGTCTGTGGCTACACATACACTCACAAGCTATGAGCTCAGCCTTTTTAGATAAAGGTTAAAGATTAATTATTTGTCAAACATGAGACATTCGTATAAGCTTGTTACATTATAATACGTCCTGTACATGTTTCATCCATCGGGAGTTACCAAATATTTTATCATAATATATTGTCTCTAATTTCGTTATTTTGATGTAGGTACAAATCTGATGCTCTCGAATGTGATAAATAAACATTTATCAATTTCAACAAATACTAGAAGGTAAAGATTACAATAAAAGGGCAATAAAATCCAATCACGTGACTTGTTGGTCGGCCGCATTACCAGTTTTCTTTGCGATGGTGGTGGAGTCACTAACCTTAAAATAATTTAAAGTTTTAATATCAACCCTTGTATGTCCCCACTGCTAGGGAACGGGTCTCTTCCTGCAACGCAGGAACGTTAGGCCACAGTGTAACGATGCTTTATGATAATTCATTTTTTCAACTTTCTTACAGCTATTTATTTACTATGGCAATACTATCTAGAATAACTACTTTATCACATGAGGGTAGATTTACATGAATTGACTGAATATTGACAGAACTAGAGGTAGTTAAACATAAGCAATTATTGAGACGTTAAAATTGTATGTGCGCTCGGCCTATTGTTTTGTATCGATTTTAAAGTATTTTAAGCGATATCTTGTTTTGAGCTGTTAATTATAGCTTTAAATAGGTCTTAGTGCTTCTATATTACATAAAATTTTTCTGGATATATCAACAATGGGTAAGTGGTAAAACCTTAAAGTTTGTTTGAAAAAATTTACTAAGCCAATACTTTGACGAGACTTTAAAAAACGTACATCTTAGTACATCTCTAATTTTTTTATTAAAGCTAGAAGGGTGTACTTGCTTACCAGAAAGCCGTTGCGTGCTTTTCTGTGATAAACTTGAGTTATGAATTTTTTTAGGTTCCGAAGCGCTACAAATAAAAAATGGCGAATTGTTTGAAGTTTACAACTCGGCAGACAATAAGGACAAACTAACTTCAATATACCATCACTTTCTGCATTTTTACAAGCTAGAAGATTGTCCTCAGTCAATTAAGGATAGTGTCAATAAGACTGGAAAGTTTTTTTAGATGAGATTTGGCAACTATTGGCGATCAAGTAACCGAAAAAAATAAATACTAATCGTGAAATATAAAAGTTGGCTCGAAAAATGTATTTCGTTAGATCCCATAGCTAACGATTTTACTATCGGAAATCAATCGCAAAGTACATCTTCAGTACGTAAGAGTGTTTTGAAGAAATTTCAGCTTCAAAAAACGACGTGTTTTGGATGCAAATTGGTTAAAAGGTAAATCTCCCTCGAAAAGTAATATGCTACAGATTACCTTTGAAGTGTTGGCAGATTCGAAGTGATGTACAAAAAAAAATATTTGCCGAAACTAAAACAAGAATCCAAAAAGAGTTTAAAGAGAAGATGGGTCTGTTAGTTGACAAACCTAAGCCCGGATACAGATCTACGAATGACGGGAATACGTCCAGAACCTTTTTCAAAAATGCTAAATTAAGTAGTGAAATAACCGGCATTAACGAGAAATTGATCAATTTTTTTTATCTTATCAACATAATAGTTTCATGTGGTTTCAAGATAAACATTGAAAAATTCAAAGATCTATTAAAAGAGACTAATGATTTATATCTCAGTAAATATGCTTGGTATTATGTTCCAACATCTATACACAAGATCTTAGTGCATGGACCAGACCTCGTCGAAAATGTTCCAATACCAATAGGTCAAGGTTCTGAAGACGCGTTGGAAGGTAGACACAAAGATGTTAAAAATCTGAGGATACATCACACTCGTAAATCGTCTAGCGTGTATACCAATAAGGATCTATTAACTATGATGCTACTAATATCAGATCCTTGTATATCAAACATAAGGGCAAAAAATAAACACAAAAAAAATATCTTAGACCCTGTTTTGAGGCAATATCTCATCCTAGACGAAGACAACTGGAATAAAAATTAATAAAATAATGTCATTACATTACCGTTTTATTAATAAAGCCGAAAATGTGTGTAAAATGATTTATGATAAACCGTTCTATGGACTCTCGACACTGTGCGTCGCCGGCCTGTTGTAATACGGATAGCCCTTAAGATTTTTTCCAGTCAACTATACTTTACCAAAGCCCGAAATGTTTGCCGAGTGAAAAGCCGGGATCTCAAGTTCCAAGGTCTTTTAAACGCAACAAGATTAAACCCATCCCATACCTACAGAGAAGTCGGGAGCGAATTCAGAGTCGAATCACGGCCCGTCCGCCCCCGCCAAAACCATCGAATTCTCGACGATACATTGATAAATAATTCATACGGAAGGATACCGACTGTCGATATTGAAACAATCCTCTTTGTTTGCCTTTTCGGGGTGCAGCTTAAGGGTTGGGTCGGAAGACAGTGCTTCCGTCGTAATCGTAAGAAGTCCAATAGCAGAGCCTACGCTCGGTGAGAGAGCTTCGGTGACATTTCCACAGCAAATTGCTACAAAGTTTCTTGGGTTAAAAATGGTCGATGCCCATTTAATATTTACATTTTTGATGCTATACTAGTACTCGAGATGTTCTCGCTTGCGGCACACACATCATATAAAAAGTATACTGACGAAAATTATGGCGCACTTTGGATGAGCAAGGGCGTAATTATGTGCGCCAAATAGGTACTTACTCTACGCCTAATGCTATGGAATTTGACGGACAGTTGCAATCGTTCAGGATGTGGTCCCCATTACACGGCACAATAACATAACATAAAATTTACATACTGGCACATAAATTGCTTTTAGCCCCACACTAGGATACCCTGGGACGTGTGTCGTCAAACTCAAACAAACAATACTTGAACTTAATCACCATACGTACCTACCGACCGCAAATTTGTGATTTCAAGCTCCTTTCTCTCTTTCTATCTCTGTGCCAAGCTGTGGGCTTCGTCGGATGCTAAGCCTGTATTCTTTTTCTATGTTGGCTAATAGCTTGGGCAATCTCTGACATTAACTGTAACATAATTGAACCTCAGCAAACTACTTTAAAAGTAGAATATTTAATTATATGGATTTTTTGTCGGTTGACGTTTTGAAGAGTCGAGGTTTCCAAGAGCGAAACTTGATCGGACTCTTCCGACAAAAAATCAAGTAAAATAATCTTGTTTTAAATCAATAATGTGTAGTAGTTTTGAAAGTTTTAGAATATTTCAGTACTTTTCTAATGTTTGCCGGGAGTTGACGGATGGAGTGTATCACATACTTTTGGGTTATGCAACTTAAGTGTTCTTACGTTTCATCTTATTTTGTGTTAAGCGTCCTTTTGCAGGCTTTTCTGACTGAATAAAGCATTAAGTTGTGTTTTCATTCCGTGAAGGGCGCAAAAGAAAAGAAATGAGCGTTGTTTCTCCTTTGAAACAAGAATTAGCCTTAGGGGTAATATTCTGAAGATGACTTAATGTAGCGAAGCCCGTGGGAGTTACTGGGATAATTTTGCACATTTAAAAGAAAAAAGCTCTCTTTCTTTATTCAACAATATTCACCGAAATCAATTTTACTCTTTTGCTTCTGTTTATACAATGTGTTTACCCATAGTAAAAACTTTTTAGTAACAGGTGTAGTGGTTTTTTTTGACTCCGTAACAAAAAAATCCTGTAATGTTTAATTGAACAAATTAGAACTGTTCAGAGCTCTACGAGAATCATTCTTCGCCTCATTTTGTCTGCATGAGCTCGTTTTAGATATCACATTGCAAGGTAGGAAATATCCTTAAATAGAGACAGAGAGTAGGACTTAATCTCCAAGTTCCCAACTCCCGAAGCCCATACCCAGATTCACTACATTAAGAGGGCACCGTGCTTTGCAAGTCACGCTAAGCTGTTGGTGCGGGCTGTCATGTAATGGCAGTCGTTATGCCATGTCAGAGACTTTATGGGCAGCTTGATAACTTCTGACAGTAAGGCCCGCCACTGTCTTACAATTTACTGGTTATAATAACAGCAAATAATAACCCTAGCGCTGGGGACTTATAAGGGTTGATATCGAAGAGGGCGCCTCACAAGCTGATTACCATACAAACGCAGATTGGTTTTAAATTACAGGCGACGTGCTTAATGGCAATGAAACTCCAGCAGTATATTGATATTTGATTCTCATTGAAGTTGAGAGTATATGAATAAAAAGAAATTGTAAGCCTTTTCATGAAAACGAAAAAAAAACAAAAAGCCCAAATTTATTTTTAATTACTTCGTTTGCCACTTCAAGAACGCGAAACCTCAATTTGTGTCCCCTATTTGAATTGGTCACTTGTATTGGCAATTGAAGAATTTCCATAGGTCCGACAGCCACTGGGGTAGACTAGGAAGATTTCTAGAAGTCTACCCCCAAACTAAATTCTTTGCACTGACAATACAATGTACAATGAATGACACTGCACGAGCGTGGCGATTTCAATTCATTGCTGCTTTAAGTCTAGGCCCGCACACGTATCAAACCTTCTACGAGCCAATGGTAAAAAAAATTCGACAGCTCTTCTCTTACAGCCACTGCCCACCGGGCTCAGTAGCGTGTCTTGGGAGACGCCTATCTCCAGCATTGGACTGACACCAGCTGATTAAGATGATTGGCAAGTATTTAAATTTTAAAAACCTATTTAGAGGCTAATATTTTTTTATTATTGTCCTTAGCACGGGTTAGTGCAACAAAAAGAATATAATCAAGAGGTTAAATTGTGATTCGGTTTGTCGTTTGGTAGTCCGACGACATTCGC
Source organism: Yponomeuta sedellus (assembly GCA_934045075.1). Taxonomy (NCBI): domain Eukaryota; kingdom Metazoa; phylum Arthropoda; class Insecta; order Lepidoptera; family Yponomeutidae; genus Yponomeuta; species Yponomeuta sedellus. Next base: position 15,346,697 of record OW203731.1, read on the forward strand.
AAAGCGGTGGGCAGTGACTGTAAGAGTAAAGCTAAATAACAGGATTAGTGGCGTGGCCCTTCCTCCCCCCCCACTACACCTAAATTATGGGTGCAATTTGTTTTGTCGCCTACCCCATAGAGCGGGGTATCGTTAGATTGTTTGTTCAAAAATATTTCGTGTATAGTACTTATGTGTGCTTAAAGTGCAAGAATGTCAATATTAAAGTCAAATATTCTAAATGAAACGAAATTCTTACACGATTATGTCTTTGTAAAACCACGAAAGTTTTACAAATATTTTATATTTAATGTTGAAGTGTATTCTTACCTAAGAGTTTATAAGTACTGTAATCTAGCTCTCGTTACCAAAACTACAGATCAATGATTGCATATATTGCATGTATATACTCACGACTGTATCCCGCAAGCGTAGGCAGAGACTAGAGTTAGCCACATTTTGTACGTCCGATATCCTTTGACGCAGTAATCAAATAACATTAAACCCCACGGCACATAACGATTTCGGTCACGGAATTCCGATACTCGATAAAAGTTATACGTCAAAACGATACGTAGCTTATAAATTATTTATGAAAAAATCCCGTAAGGAATCCGCTGAGTTTTTACCTCTCTGTGGGGAAGGGAGATAAGAATACCTCCTTTGTTGTCGTGTGAACAAGACGGCTTTCACTACGGCTCTCCCCCGCGGACAGTTTTTCTTAAAAACTTTTCTGACTGCAAAGTGACATTATCAAAGATTTACCTTTTTACAAACTGTTTAAACTTTAATCAATTAATCAACCTACAGTCATAAAAGGCGTGCCTTAGGGGAGCCTAAGGTACGCCACTTCTTTCTGTCCTCAATCATTCTTATCTAGCCGCTACCAGCAATCTGTTAGTAGGTAAGCAGTCTGAGGTGCCTAGTCTAAATGTGGAGTTTTTTTCTTAGTGTCTTCTCCACAAATCTATTAATTGTGAAACTATCAACGTCGACGTTCATTAAGCAAAAATTTTGTTTTCAAAATGAATAAAAATTCATACATAACCTCACGCCTGTATCCCAGAAGGGTAGGCAGAGACCAGGGACTACCACTTGCCACGACCCTGACCAATCACGTTCGCTTCATCAACGTTCATAAGTCATTGCATGCAAGCACGCCGGCTCCGGATACTTTTTTTATTGAGTTTAAACACACTGATTATGATATATGGAGCCTTACAATTTCACCGATTCATATCTTAAGAGTGACTTCAAATAACTTAAGACACTCAAAATGTTCGTAATCTCTAGACAGAATAAAAATAATTGAATTGAATTGAGCCGAGAATAATTTCTACTCCATCGTATGAGAGTAGCAGCGACGACCCGCCATTTTATGATTGACTATTTCTGATCGATCCGTAAGGAGCAGAGGTGCAGTTAAACATTTCACGTTTATTTCTAATTAAACATTTTACAGTCCACTCTCACTCTCTCTCTTCCTTTATTAACAACTGGCCTATCTATTTAGTTCTTTGGTAGATTTAACCCGCCCACTACCATTGAACAATAAGGCCACCAATTGTACTCTGTATCTTTACATGTTTTATAATAGTGCTCTAGAGTACAATAAAGAAACTTCTCATCTTATTTTACCACTCTAACTTTATAATATTATAGGTCATTAATCACCACAATTCTTTAGCGAATAATATTGTTCCTAATGTGATTCATAAAAAGAGTCTCCAGAAATCTGCCAGTAGGAAAGCATTCTGAGGTTTTAGTCGAGAACTTGACTACTCCATCCGTTTTAGTTATTCGGCAGATTTACCACCAACCCAAATTCTTCCCGCGGGTGTCGTAAAAGGCGACTAAGGGACTCAAACCGGAGGGTGGGCAGCAGCGCCCCCTGCAGTACAATTCTACCAAACTGCGATCCCCAACCCGCATGCCCAGCGTGGGGATTATGGGCATTACCCCCTAATGATGGCACAACCTTGCGCTCATTAGGGGAGGGCTATGTCCAGCAGTGGACTAATATAGCCTGAAAAAGAAGAAGAATCCTATAAGCTATCAATCATCCATCACAGTTCTTTAGCGAATGGTCACATTTCTAATGTGATTCATCAAAGAAGTCTTTAGAAATTTGCACGTGGGCAAGCAGTCTGAGGTTTCTAGTTAAGAACCTTTCTACTCCTTTAGTTATTGGTTGTTTGGATTTTTCGGAGATTCAACAAACCTACTTCCGTTACCTACGTTAACTTGCGAATCTTATTGGCTATCAGTCACCAAAGTTCTTCAGCGAATAGTCTCATTTCTAGTGTCATCAAAGAGACAACGAACATTTTAAGTGTGTTGAGTGATTCAAAGTCACTCTAAAGTTAAGAAAGGGTGAAATTGTATGGCATCATAGCTGGCAGGATGTATGTGTTTAGACTCAATTTAAACTTGAACAAAAGTACGTTTACGATAACCTTGTGTGACAGAAATCATCGTAAATAATCCATGTTCTAATGTTTGAGTATGTAAATAGCCATAACAACATACCAATATCAATAATTGATAAGTTGATATTGCTAGGTAATGTACAGTTGAAATAGCATGTTATGCTTTAATTAAAGAATCAATCACCGCTTATTCATCCACTGCTGTACATTCCCCAATGTACAGCCTTTCCTTCTGTTCTCGGCCATCCTCATCCAACCACTAATTGATTAAATTAACAAAGCTTTGTTGTAATAAATTTCGCAAGGTCTAGCCTAAAAACCATGAAACCATTAAAAAGCTATTTACGGAACAAAAGTTGTCACCAGATAATTATTTATGGATTCACTCACAGCTATGAATAGACTAAAGTGATTTTTGTATAACTTTACAACAACAAAAGCCGATATTCATTTGTTACATTATTTAACTTTGGAACATAATTGATTCTATTTAGGTTCGGTAAAATATGAAGTTGAGAAAAATATGGCACTACAGTGCGTGTACCAAATATAGGGGCAGATCCACTATCAAGGAATTCATAATTAAATAAAGCTTTCAGCTTTTCTTTCTTCCTTCCTTTCACTTTCTCTCAGAATTAATAACTGCGGTAGCCCCGTGGGTGGAACAATGGAATTGGAAACTATAGACTCAGGTTCGATTTCCAGAGAGGGCATGTAACAATAATAGCACATAGGCAGTTGAAACGGTTTAACGGTCACCAGTTTAACGGTTACATTGCGTCATCGGGGGGAGGGGCGGCCTAGCCTATAAATACGGAGCGTTTTTGCGGAGACAGTCACTTGCATTTGGGAGCCTGAGGATGCCTCGTGTTAGAGGCGAAACGCGTCGCGTGTTTTCTCACACAAGTATTGGTGTTGGTGGTGGTGTGTTCGTGTCTTGCTTCTGCTTGAAAAAGTGGGAGGGAGGGCGGTGCTTTAACTAACCGCATGGTGCTTGTGGGATTTTTGGCGGAGTTTAGCAGAGTAATTGCTCAATTGGTAGAGCGCTGGTACGGATAGCCAGAGGTTGCGGGTTCGAATCCCGGCATGGGTGAAAATTTTTAGCCTCTAAATAGGTTTTTAAATTTGTTTCTTAGCACGGGTTAGTGCATTAAAAATAAAAATAGTGTAATAATTTTAACTTTTTAATGCTATTATGGATTTCCGCAAAGTAACGCCTGATTCTATACAACATGTACCACTAACTTTTTTTTATAAATTAGCAATACCACTCCCTGACGAAGGAAAACAGCGTGAAGAAACCTGAGTGTCTGAGGTGTTTGTGGTGAAATTGCCAATCCAGTCAATTCGCGGCATACTATTTCACTCAAAGAAGTCTTGTGCCCTGCAGTGGGACGTTTACAAGCCTTATAAAAAAACTACGTGATCTGTGCTATTATAGTAATGACGGTTTTATACACTCGCGGTTAGAAAAACCATAATAAAAATTCTGTGTGCTGGGAATATATCCAATGGCACATTTTCAGCAATTTGGAAATGATAGGCAGCTAATAACTGCGATTTGAAATTAATTACCGTAAATAAACTTATTACTTTAAATTTAAAAATTAACCTCGGCATGTTTTATCTTTGATCATCATCACACGATAAATGGGTCGAGGCAATTTTCCATTAATTGTTCGAGATAAAAATCGGTGCGCAAATAAAATACCCAGAGCCTCCCAATTCTGTTACGTTCTTTATGAACTAAAAACATGCGAATAGCCCATCTTGTTAAAAACAAAGCATTTTTAATCACTTTTAGCTACGCCGCAGGCGGACATAATTATTTTGTCCAGATAGGAGATACATTGGCTTTCGTAACTTCTCGTACATAATGAGATGTTTTATACACCCTCCATCTTCACTCACAATAAATCGGTGAAGGGCCCTGCAGTGCCTGGGACTTTGTGTTTTAGATGGTGTAGGTTTGTCCAGCACATACCATTCTGACAGCTTAGTTGGCCTTCTTCTTCTTCAGGCTATATTAGTCCACTGCTGGACATAGCCCTCCCCTAATGAGCGCCATAGCGCAAGGTTGTGCCATAATGGGCATTGTCACATCCTATTTTTATTCTATAAATCTAAAATATAGACTAATATAAGAAACAAATTTGAATATTTTCTTCATTTTTGATGTAATAATTTTTTTATTAATTATTTAAAGTTTTGTAAGTATGACGTTACCACTGGCATTATGAACAACGTTCATTGAATTTATTCATGATAAAAAAAAGTTGACGTTTGACAAATTTTGTTGTTGACGAATTTTTTTTTATATTTGTAGGCAATGGAATTACCGCTTTAGAGCCAATGATGACGTCATTGAAAGAAAAATGAAGTAAACATTATTTTGCGATAAATATTAACAATGCGTTTTATTTTACCTATTTAAACCCCTAGTAGTAATCAGTATCCCTATTCCTCGAAATGGTTTTCACTTTACGACAGTCGATGCCTCCCTGATCAATGTCCATTGGGGGGTAATGCCCATAATCCCCACGCAGTCGGCCTAGCCCACAGGAAAGACAAGTCAGTACGTGCGGAGCCAATCAAGACGCAGGTTTCTTCACGATGTTTTAATTAACAGTTAGTGTTAGCGACAACAAATTCGCAAAGATACGTCACTTTGAAATTAAACATGGTCATTGATACATGTCCGTGCTGGGGATCGAACCTGGACCTGTGGTAGCTCAGTGGGTAGAACGACGGACTGACGATAGGATATGTCCTATTTTAAAAGGGCATAAACTGGCATGCGTACCTGCAGCTGCTTAGAAATGTAATGAAGTGATTTTTTTTTGACAAAATCGAATCAAGTGGCAAACCTTGGTGTCTGCCTACCCCTTTGCAATGCAGGCGTGAGTCAATGAAACGTAATGTGTCAGTTACGCACCGCAAAAACAGTTCGATTTGAAATATCGATTCGGGATACCTAACGCAGTAAATTCATACAAACCTATTGACTTACATACAGTAGTTTTCCGTTCGAAATTTAGTTCTGATTCGGAACCCCGCGGTACCCTGTGCTTCTGAAATCCCGACCGGAACGCAACTCACTGCCAACACTATATTTTATCAGAAATATTTTTATGCCGTTTTATTGCAATAGGTTCTTTGGATTGACATAGAATCTTCATGGTTTGAGGTTTTCGAATGAAACTTTTTTCAAATGGTTTCTATGATGTTCTTTTTTAAAAAATGTGAAACATTTGAATATCGACTTTCAATTGTTTTTGTAATTCAATTTAGACAAGAAAGATGGATACTCCGAAAATTCGAGTGATTTTTGAATACGAGTTTCGACGCGAAACTAACGCGGCAGAAACAGCCCGCAATATCAAAGCTGCGTTTGGAGAGGGGTCTACTAATGCCGTTAAACCATGCCGCTAATTCCTGGGTAGTTTGACTAGGATCGGCTTCCACCATCTCTCTTAATTCATCGTTATTCACCTGTGTGGGCGGTCTTCCTCGTGGCTCGTTCTTTAAGTCGAAATTTCCATCACGAAAGCGTTTAAACCAAAATCGCACGGTGCGTTCATTAGTAGACCCCTCTCCAAACGCAGCATTGATATTGCGGGCTGTTTCTGCCGCGTTAGTTCCGCGTCGGAACTCGTATTCAAAAAACATCATAGAAACCATTTGAAAAAAGTTTCATTCGAAAACCTCAAACCATGAAGATTCTATGTCAATTCAAAGAACCTATTGCAATAAAACGGCAATTTCATACTTTAACCCCTATTATTTTTGGACCAGACGTTTTAGAATGGCCACACTCTAGTCGTGGTATCATTCGTTGTATGTTACCACTGCTGGGGCAAGGGTCTCTTCATGCATCGCGGGAAGTTAAGGCCACACTCCACCACGGAGGCCAAGACCGGGTTGGTAGAGGTTGTATGACAGTGGCGGGCCTTATTGTCAAAAGTTATCAAGCCGCCCATAAGGCCTCTGATATGGCTTAACGACTGCCACTACATGACAGCCGGCACCAACGGCTTAGCCGCCTAGCGAAGCATGGAAGCACTTGGAAAAAAATCCACTATCAGTAGGCACGGGATGGTCACCCATCAAGCACCTGACCGCAGCTGTTATTGCTTAACCCTAGTGATTGAATTCAAACACTCGGTTCTACTAAGCCTCGAGCGCTTCGAAAGATTAGTCATAGTAGTCAATATTTTATTAATGTTTGTTATACCTTACGAGTATGTTTGTTATAAATGGCTAAATGGTTATAAATAGTCCAGTTCATCCGAAGGTGGTCTGGAAGAGATCACTTTTAGTGATAAGGCCGCCGTCTGTACTCTTAGGTTAAGAAATATCTGTGTAATTTCCATTTTCAAGTACAATAAAGTGTTCTCTATCTCTATCTATCTATTTAATTTAAATCGATAGAATTATTAGAACTTATTTTCCTGCGCAAACAAATTCGCTGGCTTACGCTCATGTTAAAAGTAACGCAGTGACAGATTATCAAATGTATTTGTACAACAGCTTTTTGTAATTTCCGAAGCGACTATTTCGTAAAATTTTGAAAACGTTTTATCTCCTGTTTGTAGGTAAAATTTTATGCCAATGCAACAGTAATACACTAAAATGAACAAAAATGTAATTTTCATTTGGATCCTTTGACATTAACGCAACGTTATTTCGGCTGGACTTTCAACTGATTTATCTATGAATAATTTGTGAGTATTTATATTTTGATTGCCGCCCACGCGACAGTCCACGTATTTCAATCAAGTTCAGACTTAGATTGATCGGTGTTTTAGTTATTCATCGACCGGCATTGGTGACCTGGTTATGTTTAAAGGTATAACTGAAAATATGGCAACATTATAATTATACTATTTTTATTTTTAATGCACTAACCCGTGCTAACGACTATTTTAAAAACTTTTAAATTCAAGTTCTGTTGTAAAATTATACTGTTTTAAAAACCTATTTAGAGGCTAAAAATTCCACCCACCGGCGACTCATCGGCATACACTCACCCAGTGAGTGAGTGAGTGCCGGTGAGTCGCCCATTAGCTCAGTTGGAAAGAGCGCTGGCACGGATAGCCAGAGGTCGCGGGTTCGAATCCCGGCGTGGGTGGAATTTTTAGCCTCTAAATAGGTTTTTAAAACAGTATAATTTTACAACAGAACTTGAATTTAAAAATATATCAGGGAGGAATGATCTCTTTTTAATACTGGATTAATTAAGATAAAACGTAACTACAGATCATCTAAGGGCCCTATCACACTTGCTACTGACGCGCGATTTGAAAGCGATACGATTACGCTCTTAGGACGCTGAGCCGTCGCGGTGATATAGCCGTGATAGTCACCACTGACGCCATCTTGTAATATCGCGTTTGAGAGTACGACCCGCTTTACTTGAGTTATATGAAAAGATCGAGTGTAAGCAGAGGTAGCACCGTTTAAAGGTAAAAATATGGTGTCAATATTGAGAAAATGGGTACAAAGTAATTTGCAAAATTCAACATCGTCCCGTTGAATTTTGCAATACATAGTAGTTGCTCTCTCTCAGTCGATTACTTGATAATGAATTCTCTGAGATTCGATTTTGAATTGTATCTGCATCTGTTTTCTTCGTCTTTGACCCGACAAAGCCATCAGCAATGTTTCCTCGTCAGATTTATCCATTTTACTGAGTGTCCGAAACGCAGCGAGTACACCCCCCGCCAACTCGCTGGGACTGCGCAGCGTCGTCGCAGCGTGCTCGCCGTGTAATCGCTACGCAATCGCGGCGAGCTCTCAGCGCAATCGCATCGGTTTCAAATCGCTCGCAAATCCCTACCGTGATAGGGCTGTTAAATTATACGTAGTTGGATGGTAGAATGCCTTTATCTCAAAAGTGGAGTTGTGATATAGTGTCTTCTTAAGATCGTTCAACTCTACATACATCGTAATAGTCTTGTAGTGTCTGAAGCTTTTGGAAACTGTTTTTACACATTTCTAAATTTCTTTGATTGAATTTAGATCCACAGTGTGCCTTCTTGTTTATTCGATAGCATCTCAACCTTTACATTTTAGTTGCAAAGTCACAAATAATGCAACGGAGTACAGTGCCTGAACAGGTAATATAACTTGTAAAGGTTGATTTGCTATCGACTGTACCATTGGTTAAAATGTCCTAAATAAAAATTTATATAAATTTGCATTATGCATATTTTATGGTTTTACTGCGATAAGAGTTTCTTTGGCCATTTAAAATTACACTTATTTCAAGATATATTTGTCAAACGATGTCAGCTAAATGAAAATAATTGACTTTTAACTAATACGTGTTCCTTAGAAAATAAAGTTTTTATCTCAAAGGCGAATGCGTTTCATTTTCTGCAAACACTACAAAAGTAAACGATTAGTTTTTGAAGTAACTGGTCATTATCGGTTTTTGTAAGAACCGGTTTTCTAATTCTCATCACTTATCGGCACATTATAAAAGTAGTACTCACAGCGCGGTGTGTGACGAAGGACGTGCGCCCTTGACTGAGACGTGCGCTGACCTTCGCCGGTGTGTCTTCATCTTCCCTCCGGGGATCAAACCAGCCAAAGGCGGCCCCCACCACCAGTACTGCGCCCAAGACCATGAGGGCCAGGAACCCAGCTATCGCCGCCTTCGTGGTCTGAGATATCACCATCGCCATCTTGAGTCGTTCAGTACTATCACCTTACAGTCATGGTGGACTCTGCTGTTTACATCGCGATCGGGTCGGGTTTCGACAAGCACGGCTCACGTGACCTTTAGTTGGAAGACCTTTTGTGGAACTTCATTTTGCCGTATTCCTGTTGAAGAAGAAAAGGTGGTGTTTAAAATATACACTTTTTATAAATAACACTAACAATTTTAAAATTACAGCACAGAAGTACGCATACATAAATCTTGTAAATTTTCATCGGTGAAGCCTTGGCGTGGGCTCCCAGAAGAATGATGACTCTTTTGGGAGCCTTCACCGAGGCTGAGATTAAGCTAAATTATACTTTATTGCACACAAACAATCCACAGGACATCACATAAGAAATAACACGTACAAAGACGATCTTTTCTCTGTGAATGATTAAAAAGATGAACTTGCTTAAAAAGATGGTTTTATTTTTTATTGAAGAAAACTGCAATGAAAAATGATCGTCACTCAACCAAACCGTTCTTACAATAATTATAAGAGAAATTAAACTTAACTTAGGGTGGAATGATTGTAGAGATGCTATGAGACTATTTTGTGACCTGTCAAAGGTGGTTTGATTTCATGGGGTAGTTACATCTACATTATATCAGCCCAATGCGTGTGACCCCACGTCCGGTCCTGTGAAATTTAATGCGTGACTTGTGCGTAATTTCAGAAACTGAGCAGTAATTGTTGTTTGCCATGGTGTAAAGAATAACGGTGTTCTCATATACTGGCCTGCAAAACTAAGTATCGGTATCAACCCTTGTATGTCACCACTGCTGGGGCACGGGACTCTTCCTGCATAACAGGAAGGTCGGGCTTGATGGAGGATTGTACGACAGTGGCGGGCCTTACTGTTAGAAGTTATCAAACCGCCCATAAGGCCTCTCACATGGCTTAACGACTACCATCACAAGACAGCCAGCACCAACGGCTTAACGTGCCTTGCGAAGCACGGAAGCTAAGTATCACACTTTTAAAATTGCAATAACGTTTAAATGCACAAAATGTACTTGCAAAATAAAAAGGACTCGAAGAGTTCAATTTTGTTCAGGTATTAAATCTCCATAGTATTTGGGATAATTATACTTGAAAAGTAAACTCAATGTTTTTTGGCTGGTTTAGAATAAAATGAAATTAAAACTGTAGTACAGTGCTACACAAGAAATAAGTCCCGCGGATGTACCTGCGCAGATGACCAAATTTTGGATGTGCGGCAATTTGATCGACCAATCAGATAGTTTTATTTTATGGCAGGCTGCGCGCCTTTGTTTCTATTGGTTGATTCGATGCAGGTGAGTATTAGTTTGGCAATATTAGCGTGAGCGGAATTCTGCACCTTAACCGTATCAGTTAAAGATTATGTTGAATGTACTTATAGCTTCGGGTACTTTCGTTACACTTCTTCCTAGTCTGCGCGAACGTAGATTCCCGAAGGGACTTTTATAATATGTAGTACTGTACTTAGTTTTGCAGGTCAGTGTAGGATAACGTAATTTCTACAATGCGTCCGCAGTTACTTAGAATATAGAATAATTAAATTTTCAAAATGTAGTGTGGCAAGTCCTAGCACAAATGGAAGTGTTCAAACCTGTATTTATAATCAAGAATATTTGGGAGATGGGTATTTAAACTGGGGTTTCTACTAAAGGCTGTTACTGGATTCCTATGCTACTAAAATAGATAAAGTTACCTTTGTAGTTAGCGTATGATAATGTTATTACAAAGCTCGACCACCAGCACGCTGGTGAGGATGGCTGGTTGGATTATCAATGGACGAGCATGGACTGATTGATGATGATGATGGTAAATGATTGATAAATTTTACTAGAAATTAACAGAATTATGCGTAACTCAAAAGGATTTGAGATTGACGATCTGAGACTTGATAGTTCTAGATATTACCAGTTTCTGGAATACGAGCCAGTTCATTGCATAAGTTCTAAGTTTTAGAGTAATGAATTAAAACTATGTTATTTAAGGACCGAAATTGAAAAGACTCAGTTTGGAGGATTTTGTTAAGTTTCTCGATATAATTATGTTCATTTTGAAAAAGACACCTAGTTTACCCCAAATTCACTAATTTGCAGTTTCTGTTACACTTTGTAATATAATTGTTGTAATATAAGTTAGCTAGAACTGACACTACTGAAAGAGATCACCTTTACCCCCGACACCGTTTCCTGACAATTTGGTGGGCGAATCCGTGGTCATTAATAATGGCGAGCGCCATTAGAAATTATTGTCGGACTGTTATTTATTCGAGCAAGCTTTTTGACGTCAGCCGCTAACTATCACTTGTTGAAATTAATGATGGGGTTTTTATAGAATGAGTTATAAGAGGTTTAAGTTAGAAGCGGTTCAAAATCGTTAGTCAAAGTTCGGACACAGGCATGATTTTGCCGGACGAAGCCGACCAGGTTTCGCTCTGATTCAAAGAGGTAATGTTGAAATTAAATACAATTACACGCCTGTATCCCAGAGGGGTAGGCAGGCCGTGACTGCCACTGGTCATGATCCTGACTGGTCTCCTTCGCTTCATCAACATTAGTCGTTGGTCGTTGCATGCACGCACGCCGGTGTCGGATACTTATTATCTTACCCTTTTGCTATAAGATTCCTCGAAGTTATTAAAGACAATTTAGATTAGTGAACAGAGTGTAGAACATGTGAAATTGCGTTATAATAGGTATGTACGTCATTTAAAAGTCGTAGGCAGATATAAAATGCCTACCAATAAAATTTATTCCTCAATAAACAATCTAAAAAGTATTCATAGTACAACTGTGGAATGTCACCACTAGGGCACATGCCTTCTTTCAGAAATGGAGAGAAAATCAGTGCTCCACATTGGATGGATTATTCCAAGCGCCAAGGTACCTATCTGAAAACCTCTGATATTCGGATTTCCCTACGAAGTTTTTTTAGCGGGTGATATTGCTTCTACAAATTCACTGTAGCAGACAGATTTAGGCTACTGCCTACCTCACCGCGTGAGCCCATGTTCGTCACAGAGTGTGCGAGCGAGAGAAGTGTGCGAGCGAGAGAAGTGTGCGAGCGAGAGACGTGTGGGAGCGAGAGAGCGTCACACCATACTGTTGCAACCAACTACTAACTGCGATCTTGTAAATTTGTATATTAGTAGGGATATTTGTAAATAAATTATCACAGTTCGTTTACCAGCGTCGAGAGCGGTCGCATCGCGCGTCCCTCTCCGCTGTCGGCCACTCGCTCGCGTGCACAGTGCGCCCGTGCATTGCCGGCGAGTTTTGCGTACTGTATTCTAATACACTCTTCTCTCTTTTTCAGAGTTCGAGTGCTCCGTCCTGCCGGATTGCTCAAGTAAGTGCCTAGGTTCTATACTAGGTATTACTCCCCGCTTTGCTTGTTTTGTTTTTTCTATTTCTTGTAACGTAAATTGCTAGGCATTACGTCTAAACTCACGTTATCTCCCGCTCCCCTGCCACTGGCAGGGGAGCTGTTAGCCCCGTCCGCCACTATGGCTACCTCATGGAGCCACTCATGGCTCGTCGAGTTTATTTCGTCCCGTGGCCTCGCCCACGATGTGGACGTTTTCATATCTCAGAAAGTAGGGCACGCTATCCCTATAGCGATCCCCGACTCCCCCGACTCCCCCGCCCCCGCTGCCATCTCGGACTCTCCTGAGTCCCCCCCTGCCCCCACCGTTATCCCGGCCTCTCCCGTGTTCCTCCCCTCCCCGTCCCCGATGGATACCGAGTCCATCTCGGGCTCCGCCACGTCCCGCACTAGGAAACGATCCATCTCGCGTTCCGAGCGGCCCGGGAGCTCCTGCTCCTCCCCCTCCTCCTCCTCGGAGGTGAACACCGTCACCGGTGACTTCACCACCGTCACGTCCAGGAAGAAGAGGCAGCGCAAGCTAGCCTCTTCGAAGAGGACTCCCCCCACCCCCGCGGCTCCCGCCGCCCCATCCCCCGCGGCTCCCGCCGCCCCCTCCCCCGCGGTCTCCGCGCCCCCCTCCTCCACGGATACTATACGTCCGCTAATGTCTATTGACATTCCCGCCCCACCGAAGCCGTTCTCACGGTCCTCCCCCCAGCCTTCGAAGGCCAAATCCCCTCCTCCCGTGTACCTACGGGACAAGTCCGCATGGACTAAGGTCGGGCAGTTATGTAAGGACAATAATGTCCACTACCTCAGGGCGCGGAACAACGCCGATAACATAGTTATCGAGACCGCGACTACCGACCACTTCAGGAGCCTGACTAGGCTCCTCACTCTCCACAAGGTCCCATATCACACCTATGCGCTCCCCGAGGAGCGCAAGGTGCGGGCCGTGCTCCGAGGCGTTCCCATGGAACTTTCCAAGGACGCCATTAAGGACGACCTTGTCTCACAAGGTCATCCCGTCGAGGCGGTGCATCCCATGCACAGCAGCCGCGGGAAGTCCTTCCCCCTTGTCTTGGTGATACTCACCAATTCCCCCCAAGCCCGCTCCATCTTCTCGGGAGTCCCCACAGTTTGTGGGCTCTCGAACATCAAAGTTGAAAAGCCCCATAGGCGGGGCCACCCCGGCCAATGCCACCGCTGCCAGCTCTATGGCCACGCGGCGGCAAACTGCTCCGCTCCTCCCAGATGCGTGAAGTGCCTAGAGCCTCACGCCACCGGGGAGTGCTTGCGCACTCGCGACTCGGAAGTCCCTCCGGCTTGCGTACTGTGCAACCAGTCCGGCCATACGGCCAATTACCGGGGGTGCCCGCGTGCCCCCCGCCCCTCCGCCCCTAAGGCTCCCAAGGCCCCAAAGGCCCCCCTCTCCCAGAGGAAATCAGTGCCGGCACTGAACACTCCCGCCTTCCCGCCCCTGGGCCGCTCCAGTGCGAAACCCACCCCTCCTCCAACCCCAGCATGGGGCCCCCGCCCTATCCCTCCTCCCTCCACAGCAAGGCCCGTAGCGGCCACTCAGGCTTGTCCCCCCTCTGCCCCAATCAGGTCTCAGACAGCTGACGACCTTAGAGTCATCAGTGATGCCATTCAAAATATTGATTTGGCGGAGATTTCCGTATTGGCGCACAAGCTGCGCACCGCGACCTCCCCCGGCGCGCGTCTTGCCGCCCTTGCCGAGCATAGTTATATGCTCTCTCGTCTTGCTTAGTTAGTTAGTTTATAGCTAAACTAACTAATGCCGGTCCCTCAGGACACCCCCCCACCCCCGCGCGTCAGCACGGGCCGACTCAAGCCTAAGGGCGTCTCGCTTATTTCGTACAACGCTCGCGGTCTCCGCAGCAATGTACACGAACTCAGGGAATTCGTTAAAGTCAACGAAGTGGACCTGCTCCTAGTGCAGGAAACTTGGCTCAAGCCCCGTACTCGGGGACTGAGGATTCCCAAGTTTACTCTCGTAAGAAATGACAGAGCCGACGGCCGTCAAGGTGGCGGCACTGCCATTTATTACAAGAGTTCCCTTCACTGCTCCCATGTCCCCACTCCGGCTCTCTCCAACATGGAAGCCACTGTCTGCAGACTAGGTATGACGGGACATCCGTCCTTAGTAGTAGCTTCAATTTATATTCCCAGCGGAACACTACCCTTACGGAGTGATTTCGAAGCCATCCTCGCTCTAGGCCCCCATACCGTGATGTTCGGGGATTTCAACTCGAAACACACGGATTGGACCTGCCTACAGACGAACTCTGGTGGCATTGCCCTTCTCGGTCTAACCGAATCGTTGGAATTAGACGTCCTATGTCCGTTTTCTCCAACTCACTACCCTGACAACCCAGCGCACTCCCCCGACGTGCTAGATTTCGCCCTTTTAAAGGGCGTCAGCCTCAACCTCAGGTCGATCGAGCCTCTCGACGACCTAGGTTCCGACCACCGACCGGTCTCGCTCCAGCTAGGTCCCCCGACTCACTCCACACTCTCTGTTAAGACTATCACTAACTGGGACGGTGTTAAAGCCTCCCTAGTCACCGTTGCTGAAGCCCCCGATTCGCCTCTTGTGCTCACACCCGGCTGTCTTGACAGCACGGATAAAAGAGATAGCGCCGTAGACTCCCTCACGCATGTGATCCAAACAGCCATCCGTGACAACGAACACCAAGTCCCGGTCCATGACCGTAAGCTCCCTCTCGACGTCAGAAATCTGATAAGGGCCAAAAGAGCCGCCCTTCGAAGGGCCTCGCTCTACCCAACTCCTGCCTACAGGAAACGTGCAAACGTCCTCCAACGGCAAGTCCGGTCGCGGCTCTCCGAATTGAGCAACTCCAATTGGGGTGACCTCATGGAGACCATTTCCCCCTCCCACGTAGCATACTATAAAGTAGCTAGGGCCCTTCGGGTTGACGCGATCACCCACACCCCTCCCTTGATGCGTCCCGATGGCACTACCGCCTTCGAGGACGACGAAAAGGCCGAATGCTTCGCTGACAGCATTGAGGCTCAATGCTCTCCCAGCGTCCAGCATAGAGACCCAGTTCACATAGGCAAGGTTGAGGAGGAGGTCCGTAAAAAGACCTCCCTCCCCTTAACCGACGACCCTATCGCGGTATCCACTGACGAAATTCAGCTTTTTATCAAAAGACTGAAACGTAAAAAGGCCCCAGGAGCGGACGGTATTGCCAACCTAGCGCTCAAAAACTTCCCCGGCCAGGTGCTCACCCTCCTTGCCATTCTCTTCAATGCCTGCTTTGACCTCTGTCACTTTCCATCCGCATGGAAAGAGGCGACAGTCATAGGCATTCCCAAGCCCGGGAAGCCCCTCAACGTCCCATCTAGCCACCGCCCCATCAGCCTTCTTAAGGCCATGGGCAAGCTCTTCGAACGAGTTATTCTCACTCGTATGAGAAACCACCTCTTCCCGTCAGAGGGACCCCCTCTCATCATCCATCACCAATTTGGCTTTCGAGCTAGGCACTCTTGCCCTCAACAAGTCCACCGCATAGTAGAGTATATCTTGAGTGGTTTCTTCCCTAGGCGCGAAAAGACGGTAGCCGTCTTCTTCGATGTCGCCAAGGCCTTTGACAAGGTCTGGCACGCAGGGCTCGTGTACAAATTGTACGAACTGGGTCTCCCCGACCGACTTGTCCGCGTCATATATAGCTTTTTGAAGGATCGGTCCTTCCGTTTTAGACACGAGGGGGTACTCTCGTCCCCCCGTCCGCTCAGAGCCGGGGTCCCGCAAGGCTCCGTGCTCTCCCCCCTCCTGTACATTTCGTACACAAATGACATTCCCATTCCCGGCGATGGGGTCCAATTGTCACTTTTTGCCGACGACACCGCACTCTACTGCAAGAGTCGGCAGACGTCGTGTATCCTCCGCAAACTCCAACCCGCGGTCGATAAGCTAGGAGCCTGGTTCAGACTATGGCGCATCGAGGTCAACCCGGAGAAAAGCACGGCTGTGCGTTTTGAACACAAGCGTGGACGGTTTCTCGGCGAGGACCCCCCCATTCGCATGTTAGGGATCCCAGTCCCCTGGCAAAAATCCGCCAAGTACCTAGGTGTCATTTTAGATAGGAACCTGACTTTCGTCCCACACATCCGGAAGGTGACCCGGACAGCCCGATTTTACCTAGGCCGCCTATCATCCATGATAGGCCGGCACAGTAGGATGTCAGCTAGGAACAAGCGAACGCTCTATAAGGTTTGCATTCGTCCCGTGATGACTTACGCGGCACCCGTCTTCGCTCACGCGTCCCCCTCAGCCCTGTACGGACTGCAGAGGGTACAGAACATTTTTATTCGTAGGGCACTGAACGCTCACTGGTGCGTCAGGAACGCAGACCTACATCGGGACATGGAAATCCCAACCATGCAGCAATTTATTAGGTCCCTCTCAGAGACGTTCTTCAGCACTGCTGAAGAACATCCCAACCCCCTGATCCGCGAAGCAGCGGCTTACTCTCCGCCCACGACGGACCCACGTTACCTGGTGCGCAGGCCCAGGAACGTACTCGTTGACCCGCCCGACAAATTGTCGTCTGACCTGAACCACCTCTTAGAGGCTCGGTCTCAGTCAGACGCGCCCCCCTCCTCTGCCAGTGTCCCCCCTAGGGGGGGCACTGCTCTTTCATAGCAGTTTTGTAATATAAACTCTTCTAAGCGGACGCTCCGCTAGGGAGCTCCGCTGTGCGCCCTCCTCGGCCTCGAGGGGGGTCGCTCCCGATGTGGGTTTAGGGGTCTCTAGGACCAAAACCAGTCCCAAGGTGGTGTTTAGTGGGTAGGCGCACTTCTTGTGAGTCCCACATTGGCAGCACGGCCGGGTCCGTGCTGTTATGCATGAGCATTCACCACCTCCCTCCCCCGTGTTCTCCGGAGGGTGCCCTTTATAGGGTTAAAAAAAAAAAAAAAAAATTATTATGGTATTATAAGTCGACAAGTTTATTTTATTTAACATTAGTCACCTATTAATCCCTACATCACGAACAAACGTAGCTTGAAGTGAATTTCTGAAACATAAAAAGACAATGAACCTTTTCACCCCTTCGACAACAAAAGCCTACGAGAAACACCATCCAATAAACATAGCTTGAGCTCGTGACAATAAAGGCTAAATTCATTTGCAACAGTCCACAGTCGCCCTTTGTATTGTAAAAGGCCGCCTATGCAAGTCTTCACGGCAAACGGGTACCTATTGTGTGGGTTATCATATGCAACGGTTGACAATAGCTGCGTGACAACTTTCCGCCTTCTGAGACGGAGCTGATAGTATTGTGTTGAACACTATTTATCTAAAGCTCTGCATATCGCAAATATGGACGACAGGTGAGGTTGAAAGTTGGATGTTTATAAAGCGCTTTCTTTTTTGTGAGAGTTCTAGCGCGTATGTAATCGTAAAGAACGTTATGTAAACAACCTTACCCTTTTTTTGATTTTTAAGTATACTTTCAAAAACCATTAAAGTGGAGGAAATATTTGGTTAAGTAACTTAGTGATGGCTACCTAGGGTGGATTATTCAAAAAATGTTTCTCTTGATACTTTTTTTATAAGTTGCTTGTCTTTTAAAATTTTAAAAGTGTATTTACCGCTAACGTTGAAGGAAAGCATCGCGAAGTAACCCGAGTGTCCTGAGTATCTAAGGTGTTCAAATACCTCAGCGCTTGGAATAGCTAATCCGCGGTTGTTATTGAAACAAAGAAAAAAACTATTATCACTTCATCATCCGGATGACCATCCGAGACCACGGCACCTGAAAAAGTGCCGAAACGTCGGAAAATTGTAAAAATGTAATAAACGAGCATAAATCCGTATTAAAACAGTTTTAATTATTACCACTTCCTCAGTTCTGACCTGGAAAAAACAATAAAAAAACATTTTTATTTTTAATTAGATAATACTTTAGATAATCCATACATTAAAAAAGAACATGAAACGTGATATTTTCTAAACCTCATTTGAAATACACCATACAACAGACTTATTTAAAACAATTTTGTTTTAAACATGGCTAACAATGAAATTAAAGAAGAGGTTAAATGAGTTCATTGACTTTTATTTTCGTTTTCTTTAACTCAATTTTTATTCGTAGTCTAATACATTAGACGTTCTAACGTTTCACGTGATTCTTTGAAGTTAAATGAAATTAGCTACGTACAGTTTATTATTCCATGTGAAATGCCAAGTACGGTACACGCTTTCTACGAAGAACGTACCGCTTAAACGTACTTGAAATAAATCATACATACATACATAACCTCACGCCTGTATCCCAGAGGGGTAGGGTTCATCAACGTTCATTAGTCGTTGCATGCACGCACGCCGGTTCCGGATACTCTTAATTTTCCCTTTTAAATTCAATTCATGGTTAAGTTGGAAATTTTAGCATTCTCAACATATACAATGTTAAAAACCTATTTAGAGGCTAAAAAATTCACCTATGGTGACTCACCGGCATCAGTGAAATTTCGAACCTCTTTACTATATTCACTGTATTACGTACAGGCAGCGACATCTGGCTGAAGTAATTTGCATCACTTGCAGCCCCGAGTGCCTACTTTGCAGTAAGGTTTTTAGATCGGAATGATATCGCTGTACCCACATGAAAATATTACTTTTTTTCTTTTTTCTATTTAGAGGCTAAAAAGTCGATAAAGTAATATTTATATCATCACTATTTGATTAGCTTGTACCGGTTTCCTTATCCATCCCTATTTGCTTTTAGTTATTTGATTTCTGTAAGAAAACGACATATTGCATAGACCCATTTAGACCAGAGCATGCCCACGGACGTAAGATGCAAATCCGAGTGGTAGCTCAGTGGGTAAATCAATGGACTCGCAAGCGAGAGACCCAGGTTCGAACCCAAGTGCGGGCATGTACCAATAACTTTATTTAATTTTGAAGATACGCACATTTGCAAATTTGTAGTCGCAATAACTGAGGAGGAAATCCGTGGCTTGGCTGACTATTGACTAGTCTTTCCTGCGGGCTAAGCCGACTAAGCTGTCAGGATGGTACAGGCTCTGGGTAAACGTACACCATCTATAAAACCATGTCCCAGGCACTATAGCATCCGAGTGGTCCCTTCACTCATCTAGTGTGAGAGAAGATGCCACTGGACGCTGTACTAATCATCTCATTACGTAGATGCAAAAGGCCAATGTATGAGTTTTCCGAATCTGGCGCTTGACATCGAGGTCTTCATGAGGCACTTGTTTAAATGCAGTGGTGCCTGTGGTAATAGCTTTTCGCCATTGCGGTCTGAGCTTGGCAAGCTCCTCCTACGTCTTGACTGATAATATTGCTCGAAACTAGGTGGCGCTTCAAGAAATCTTTATGCCGAAGGTATTGACCATCTACTGTGCGTTTTCCGCAACTAAGCTGCGAATGCAAAACAGCGCTCGGCAGTCTCGAAGAAAAATAAAATGAAATTTCAAAGGTTTTTTTATTTAGCCGATTTCGCGTCCAGTGGGACGTTGGGTATTTTGAATGTTTAACATTAATTTATAATTTCTTGATACTATGCAAGTCAAGTTTGTTTCTATTCTTCTTCTTCAGGCTATATTAGTCCACTGCTGGACATAGCCCTCCCCTAATGAGCGCCATAGCGCAAGGTTGTGCCATCATTGGGGGGTAGTGCCCATAATCCCCACGCTGGGCATGCGGGTTGGGGATCGCAGTTTGGTGGAATTGTACTGCAGGGGGCGCTGCTGCCCACCTCTCAGTTTGTGTCCCGTAGTCGCCTTTTACGACACCCGCGGGAATAATTTGGGTTGGTGCTATTCTCTAAGCCGACACCACACAGCAAATGTTTCTATTGTTTAATGAAATATAAAATATCGAGGCCTTCTCAGACAGATACAGTATAGAAATATCTACTACCGATCTTTCTATACTAAGTTGGAGGTCCCAGCGCTGTTTTTGTTGCCTGTCGTAAATTTGTATTAAACTAGCTGACCCAGCGAACTTCGTACCACCTAACATTCGATTCTTTATTTTTTTTATTTTTCTTTCCATAAAAACTATTCTCATACTTCAAGGAATATTTTAAAAAAAGAATTAGCGTAATCGGTTTAGCTGCTCACGAAATTTGCGCTTACCAACACATTCAGCGATTCATTTTTAAATCATAGACTAGCTGACCCAGCAAACTTCGTACCGCCTAACAGTCGATTGTCTTTTTTTTTATTATTTTTCTCTCCGTAAGAACCATCCTCGTACTTAAGGAAAATTTAAAAAAAAAATTAGCGAAATCGGTTCAGCTGCTCTCGAGATTTGCGCTTACCATCACATTCAGCGATTCATTTTTAAATAATAGACTAGCTGACCCAGCGAACTTCGTACCGCCTAACAGTCGATTCTTTGATTTTTATTATTTTTCTCTCCGTAAGAACAATCCTCGTACTTCAAGGAATATTCTAAAAAAATAATTAGCGAAATCGGTTCAGCTGCTCTCGAGGTTTGCGCTGACCAACACATTCAGCGATTCATTTTTATATCATAGAAAGACTAGCTGAACCAGCGAACTTTGTACCGCCTAACAGTCGATTCTTTAATTTTTTTGTTATTTTTCTCTCCGTAAGAACCATCCTCGTACTTCAAGGAATATTCTAAAAAAAAATTGCGAAATCGGTTCAGCTGCTCTCGAGATTTGCGCTTACCAACACATTCAGCGATGCATTTTTATATTATAGATTACCGTCTTATCTCGTAGCATTCTTACTGTATTCCTCTAATTGTACCTATAACGTATAGCATCCTAATTTAACGCTAACCAAGTTCCCAGGTAAGATAATTACGTTAGCAAACGAAGTGGCTCCCGAAAACGAATTAAAGTTGTACTGGACATTAAAAGTTAGGGAACTCTAAAGTGGAATTCGGTCCTGTCCCGGTACGTCCTAAAATAAATA
The DNA here is from genome assembly GCA_934045075.1 of Yponomeuta sedellus. Lineage (NCBI taxonomy): Eukaryota > Metazoa > Arthropoda > Insecta > Lepidoptera > Yponomeutidae > Yponomeuta > Yponomeuta sedellus. Next base: position 15,368,142 of record OW203731.1, read on the forward strand.
GTAACTTTGTTACAGACCACACCGTGTGTGTTCAGTCTGTGGCTGTGCATTTCGGACTGTAGCGTTAGTGGATGCCTTTTAGAACAAAAAAACCGAAAAATACGAGACGGAGATGCCCAACGAGGGTGCCGTTTAATTTCGTAGGAAGGTATTTACATATTATATACTTGCTGTCACCCGCGACTTCGTCCGCATTAATTTTTTTCCTGTATTTGTCTGCAATGTATGGCTATGTGCTATTTCAGACAATAATCTGTCCCTGTGCCAAATTTCATCCAGATACATACATACATTTAGGCATCTAGTCTCAAACGTATAATTTTCGGAGATTTTTCTGTATCTGTGATGCAAGACGATTTTACTTGGCAATAATAGTTTTTTAAAATTTTGTAGTTCTATTTCAACAGGAAGTTGCCCACGAATTTTGATTCCTCCGAGTGTCGAAATATGCGTTTTATTTACCGCATAAACAGGCGTAACTTTTTTGCTTCTTCGAGAAGCAGTAGATTTGAATATCAGCTTTAAATTTCAACTAGATGGGTATCCGCGCGTTTTCGAGATAATCGGTCTTGACAGACAGACAGACAGACAGACAGACAGACGGACGGACGGACGGACGGACGGACGGACGGACGGACGGACGGACGGACGGACGGACGGACGGACGGACGGACGGACGGACCACAAAGTAATCCTAAAAGATTCCATTATGGCTTTAGAGGTACTCTGAAAAGAGAAAAGTTGGGTACTTCACAAAATACCAAAACATACAAAATAAACACGAAACCGTGAGTAAAAGAGGACCTAATCAGTTTTATTATTAGCGTTGAATTACACGACACTAGAACTGTCCAAGAACCCGATGAGAAGAGGACAAAGTAGGCATATTCTAGCCTGCACGTAGGCATGTGGAAGTTTTTCGACGAAAACAAGTCCATCTGTTGAAGCCATGCTTATGGAAGCCATGCCACAGAAACCTAGATGGCGACGCGAAAACGTTTATCATCCTGGTTAGTGCAAAAGCACGAGTCATGCGTTTTGTAGCGACAAATTGTGAGAATTTGACAATTGACGTATAGTCATGTGCACTAATGTTAGTGTATACACTTCAGTACCTCGTCAAAGTATTGAAGTGTACTGAAATCGAAACAGACATGAAATATAGTCTGAATTGGTTTACTGAAAGTAAATTGGACGCTGTTTCTGCTGCATGAAGAAACTAACTGCGCATCGGTTATTGATTAGGTACCTCAAACCAACCAAAACTTCTCTTTCCCAAACACTGGCAATACATGATTTATCAAGTGGTCCGTGCCAGGCTTTCTGGTGCGACCGACATTTCATCAATTTAATTTCAATCTACATTTCTTTAATAAAGTACACACTCGATATAGATCTTGGCCGCTGGTAAACAACATTAAAAAAAAATTACGTGATTTTAGTTACTACCCGTTTCAATTTCTCCTTCTGCAATAGTTTTGATTAAAGGTTGCTTGGAAAAAGTTGCTATCAGCAATAAGGCCGCCAATTGTACCTTTTCTTTTGTTGTCTCTGTAATTATTTTCTGGTGTGTACAATAAACAATGATCTTATCTTATCTTGTCTTTGAGCATGTAACGTCTGATCATGTACTGTACATGCACGGTTTTAGGCCGAAGAAATAAATTATATGAAATTGTAAGGTAAAAATGGCTAAGTTTATTGGAGTAATCTTATCAGTAAAGAAAAAAAAATAAAAAAATCAGAATCCAAATCCAAACCAAATTGCCATGGGACAAATTTCATACTCGTATAGTATTTTATAAAACATAATTTTGCATGTTACTAATGGATCGGCCTCGTAAGGTCTTATTTGTTGCTGTCCATTAAAGATTTCCATTCTCCAGCTCTTAAAGTCTTCATCAGATCTTCACCAAATTAAAATATACATATTCGAACAAAAAAAAGTATCAAATTCGGTTAAGATTTGATGAAGTTATGCAAAAGCATAGTAAAAAAAAACGCCTCGAATTGATAACGTCCTCCTTTTTTGAAGTCGGTTAAAAATACTATTCAATCTAATGGTTTGCTGAGTGTGTACTGCTGTGCACAAGCCTACACCATCTATTAAACCATGTCCCAGGCACTACAGCGTCGGAGTGGTCCCTTCACCCGTCTAGTGTGAGTGAAGGACGCTGTATAAATCATCTCATTAAGTAGATGCAAAAAGGCCAATATTATACTGCTGTGCACAGATAGCTTGTTGAATAAGTACTGGTATGATTTTAGTCACACATTGTACATATGGAAATATTTTGGTGTCAATGCTGAGGTGACAAATTAACGATATACCCACTTTGCCCGCACTACTTAGTAGTTGTAAAAGTAAGATAATACTAAAACTAGCGCAATTTTCTGAACAGAAGATCTTTGCGCGTCATAACAGAATATTAACTTTTTTATGGAATCTCCACTTCAGTCAGTTTAGTGCCGGAGTAAGTTTTCCTAGTAAAAAGAGCTGAAATACTTTCGACGACTCGTCTAAAAGTCTGCTAATTCAAACCTCTCTTTCTCTAGTTGAATTTATGGTAAAAGACGTCTTTGTTAGGAAGAGAATGCGGACAAGTATAACGTACGACAAAAAACTTCAACAGATTCCTTTGATTTCTCCGTTTCAAGTCTCATAGGAGGGGGATGCGAAGTGTGACTCAGGGCTAGTTGCGAAATTGAAAATTTTGCTAAGTAAATAGTTACATAACTGTAGTTCTGTTTCTGAGATTTTCTTAGAAAAGAGCGGGACAGGACGTTATAGGTACGCTAAGTAGGTAAATAGTTATATAACGGTAGTGCTATTTCTTCGAATTTCTCATAAAAGAGCGCGACAGAACATTATTTGCTAAAAACCTATTTAGAGGCTAAAAATTCCACACATGCCGGGATTCGAACTCGCGACCTCTGGCTTTCCTTGCCAGCGCTATTCCAACTGATCTAATGGGTGACTCACCGGCATCAGTGAAATTTCGAACCTCTCTTTACAATATTCTCTGTATTACGTACAGATATTAGGTTTTTTAAAATTGTCCTTAGCACGGGTTAGTGCATTAAAAATAATATATATTCTTACATAATATGTTTTTGTGTTTTATCAGTACAATACAGGTTTTTTGAATTAAGAATTTCAGAAATATTCCGGCAGTAGCGCATACAATGATACTAAAAAGAAAACTAACACAACTAAGTTGGCTTCATAAGTTGTCAAGTAATAGTCGACCAACTTATACAAGAAAAATTTCGTATAAAATTCCACTGAAAACTACTTTGATGAAGTTATTAGTTGTGAAAAGCAATCAAGAAACCTCTCTTTCCAAATAATTCTGCTCTGCGCTTAGCCCGTCATGAACTCGGCCAATTTTTCTTCAGCAGTAACCCTATAATCTCATTGAACTAAGACTTTTTTCTCCACTGGATAACTTCATCTACCGACCTGGTGAAACTTTCTGCGTCTAGATCAGCCGCCACTTTTATTTTTCTGTGAGGTCTCCTCGCTCGTGTAGCGCTCGTGGCGTAGTCAAACCGAGTGATTGGAATCAATCACTTCAGTTAAGCCACAAGAGGCGCGGTCAGGTGCAGGATGGGTGATCGTCCCATAGCTAGTAGTATTTTTCCCATGCGCCCCCGTGCTTCGCAAGGCACGTTAATCCGTTGGTGCCGGCTGTCATGTAATGGCAGATGTGAAGCTATGTCAGAGGCCTTAAGATAACTTCTGATTGTAAGTCCCACCACTGTTTTACAATCTTGATCAATCAATCCAGACCAACTTGGTTGGTCTGGTACCAAACCAGACTTGGTTCCCGTAGTGGAGTATGCCCTAACCTTCCTGCGATGCAGGAAGAGACACGTGCTCTAGCAGTGGGGACATACAATTGTTGATATCAAGGTCTTCACACTAAATTTTAATAATAAGGAGCTATCCTTTTTACCTGGTAACACTCCTTGGCACGGCTCAAGATACTTAACCGGGTTTTTACTGCGAGATCCGCTTTCGCGGCGTATGCATTCCCGCCTTTATTTCTTTTGGGGCTACTTAGAGTATGAAAATGGAGTGTTTTCTTTTGCAGCGGGAAATAGGAGTCTTGCAAGCAAGTCTTGGTCCTGGTCAAAACCCGTGTCATGTGATGTTTATGTATGTTATTTGTTAATGTGTTTTTTGTCTTTTTTCTTTCCTTATCGATCTAGATCTATAACAAATAACGAGTGTATAATATTATGTTGAAAACACCATTGTGAATTGTGAAATTCTCATGCTTACTTAATTCAGATCCTTTAAACTTTCACTTTAAAATCACTTTATCAAAAATAATAACTTCCACACAACACAATCATTTGACCTGATCCTTAACTAAGTTACCTTGTGCTATGGTAACCAAGCAATGACTTGAGAAACATGAAAAATCACTAAGTCTGTAAAAATGTACGGCGGCCCCCAGTGGGAGTTGAACCCACGACCTCTTTCTCGGTACCCAAGCACCTTAATGGCTAGACCATCGATGCAAATATGCATGGGATCAAGACACCTTACTGTTTCAACTGTTATTATATCTAATCACTACGTCCGATCCGAATGCGTAAAAATACGCATCTAGAAATCTCGGACCTACTCGGACATTGCATACGCACTAGTCCGATCTCTGATCTAAACCCAAGCAGTTCAGGGGGTAAATTCAAGCTGTCCCTTATACATAGTTATTTTCCACTCGTGGGGTAACATGATGCAAGCACGGGCTGCCACACAGAACAGAACTAAACAGGATGCCTCTTGCCCCAGCCGCACCCCGCTTTCGTACGCAGCTCGGATTCCATCCGTCAATAAAGAATCTTATCTGAGTGCTTAGCGAGTTTGACAGATCCAATCGAATAACTTTACTACCGCGTTAATCGAGCATTGAGTAGTGAGTATGAGTTAGTTAACCGTTCGAACTGGCAAAGCGCTGTCACAGTACAACTCGCACTCGCGTGTATTCGTGTTTTGGCTGGTAAACGTGTTCACTTCTCAACTTAAACCATTACAACTCGCACTCAGCTGTTTTAATTTCCAAACTTGTCGCTAGGTGGCGCTTCCTCGATGCCATAGAAATATGAGTTTACTTTAACGCGATCGAGTAGTTAAAAAACTCGCACTAAGCCCTCTAAAACGGAGATTGTCAGATGACGAAGAGACATTGGATGTCGGAAGCCGGATCTAGATCATAAACTACCGTAGAAAAAGTTCTACGACTACTTCAAACCGTATTTTCACGGACACAACAACGTTCCTCAGTTTTAAAAACCTATTTAGAGGCTAAAACAGCGATATCATCCGATGTAAAACCTAACTGCAAAGTAGGTGCTCGGGGCTACAAGTGATGCAAATTACTTCAGCCAGATGTCTTGAGAATATTGTAAAGAGGTACGAAATTTCACTGATGCTGGTGAGTCGCCCATTAGCTCAGTTGGAAAGAGCGCTGGCACGGATAGCCAGAGGTCGCGGGTTCGAATCCCGGCATGGGTAGAATTTTTAGCCTCTAAATAGGTTTTTAAAATTATCCTTAGCACCGGTTAGTGCAATAAAAATAATATAACGTTACTCAGTTCCACTTAGCGACACTTTTTATAATAATAATATTGGCCTTTTTGCATCTACTTAATGAGATTATTTATACAGCGTCCAGTGGTATCCTCACTCACACTAGATGGGTGAAGGGACCACTCCGACGCGGTAGTGCCTGGGTCATGGTTTTATAGATGGGTGTAGGCTTGCCCAGAACCTATACCATCCTGACAGCTTAGTCCGCCTAGCCCACAGGAAAGACTAGTCAATACGTGCGGAGCCAACCAAGCCGCGGGTTTCCTCACGATGTTTTCCTTCACCGTTAGCGTGTGGTATTGGGACCGACACTTTTTACGCACAAAGTAAATAACGTCATCATAATAGTGTTTACTTTGCACGCTCGCGGGAGCTGCGTGGCGTAGCATTCAGTTACTTCCCTTTTCCCACAGAGAAAATAAAGATGGAAGGTGATACTCACACTTAGGTACTAACCATGCTAGAAGCACTGCGCGTTCGTGCAGCTACTGTCTTTGCTAAGAGCGTCGGAAAATATTCCGTGTTTTATTTCTTATTCGCATTTTTCTCCTGAAAATTCTGTGCTTAGAAAATTGCATTATATACCGCTAAATATATCAAGAGAAATCCACCCAGTTGGCATAATTTTGTGCTGGAAACTTTTCTTTTTTGTTATTATGTTTATTATTAGTTGTGATAGCAACACAACTCGCTTACCGTAAAGGAAAACATTGTGAGGAAACCTGACCTTCTTCTTCTTTAGGCTATATTAGTCCACTGCGGGACATAGCCCTCCCATAATAAGCGCCATAGCGCTACGTTGTGCCATCACTAGGGGGTAAAGCCCATAATCCTCACGCTGGGCATGCGGGTTGGGAATCGCAGTTTGGTGGAATTGTACTGCAGGGGGCGCTGCTGCCCACCCCCTGGTTTGTGTTCAACCTGAGCGTTTGAGATGTTCAAATAGCTCAGCTTATAATATCTCTTGAGAGAACGCCTGTGCCCACCACAGGGCGTTAAAGGCGACATAAAAAAAATTGATAACCTCAGACATCCAGGTTTCCTCACGATGTTTTTCTTAGCGATTGTTTTTTTCTGGATAAAGCACTGTTCAATAGTTTTTTTCGGCAAAGAATCGAATCTCATCCGGCAAAGAATAGTTTACAACTCTGTTTCAAGTCAGCGACTGCAACGTTCATGAAATGAAAGACATGCAAGATTACGCCTAATGGTAAACCATTGCCTCTGCCTATCCCTCTGGAATAGAGGCGTAAACTCACAATGTTATCGGCAAATTGATCCACAGCAAAGACATTATTGTGGGGAGCCCACTACCCCACACACCGATCCTCTAACCCCATATATGTTTAGTACTCATGTAATCCATGGTTAGTTCAATAAAGGACGTCAAATTATACACAAGCGTTTAACTTGAATACCATCCATCGAATAGCCTTGCTAAAATATCAATAAATGCGAGGTCGACTAAACCTTTCTTGCGATTCTTAGTATTAAGATTAAAAATTTGTCTTGTCCACTATAATTTGTGGATCGCACAAGAAATCTTACGCTTCAATATCGATATCAACTCACTGTCCTCACAGCTGGGGCACGGGTCTCTTCCTGCACGGCAGGAAGGTTAGGCCATACTCCATCACGGGGGCCAATTCCGCGTTGGTGGTGGATAGTACGACAGTGGCGGGCCTTACTGTCAGAAGTTATCCACCCATAAGGTCTTTGACTTGTCGTAAAGACTGCCATTACATGACAGCCGGCAGCAACGGCCTAGCGTGCCTTGCAAAGCACGGAAGCGCTCGGAAAAATACCACTAGCGGTAGTCACGGGATGATCACCCATCCAGCATCTGACCGCGCCTATTGTTGCTTAACCTTAGTGATTGATTTCAATCACTCAGTTTCACTATGCCCAGCGTGGGGATTATGGGCATTACCCCCCAATGATGGCACAACCTTGCGCTATGGCGCTCATTAGGGGAGGGCTATGTCCAGCAGTGGAGTAATGAGCAGCCTGAAGGAGAAGAAGAAGAAAACATCTTATAAATGTCAGATCAAACATATAGTAGTTCTGTCGTGTGTTTGGACGCAAATCAATGCCCGAACCCGGGCCCACGGTCAACGGCTGCTATAATTTAGTTTCTTATCGCACCACCGATCTGCAGCGTCAGAGGTCTGATCCTATCCTTCTAGGAGGATCTACTCAGGAATGTTTTACGTCCTGACTATATCATACTACATAAATATCGCTTGAATTGCTAAAATATTATTTTTTCCGGTAACTCCGTAAGCTGGTGAATCTTGAGAAAAAAGTAAGTTTAAATACATATACATAATCTCACGCCTGTATCCCAGAGAGGTAGGCAGAGACCAGGGACTGCCACTTAAGTTTAAATAAATTTTCAACTTAGAGCTGATTTCTTAATACACGGAGAAAACTTATTCAACGAATGTCGTATTAGACAACCATTTACAAATGTGTTGTAATTGCCTTTCTTTCGCTATTTCACGGTGACATTTTTATATTATTGTGTAATACTTCATTATCCCTTAATATTCATTAACTGCACCAACTACCCGGCCTCTAATTTCTTTGTTGTCATCGTCTATGGTTACCTGGAAAAAAATACTTTTAGTAATATGGCCGCCAATTGTACCATATTTTTATATAATCTCTCTGACTGCAATTTCTGTAATTTGCGTTGGTTTCGACACGTGGAGAGGATGAAGGAAGAAAGATTGACGAAACAAATATATATATTGCGAATGTGAATGGAAGGGCCAGTAAAGGACTTCCCAGGCGGATTTACGTCTACCAAATAGGGGATGTCTTCGCAAAGGGAAAGATAAAAAGTACACGGAACAGGCGTGCGTGCATGCAACGACTTATGAACGTTGATGAAGCGAAGGTGCTCTGTCAGGATCGTGGCAAGTGGCAGTCCCTGGTCTCAGCCTACCCCTCTGGGATGCAGGCGTGAGGTTATGTTTATATGATTTCTGTTTACAATAAAGAATATTTTGTCTTCTATCTATTTTCTTGCACATTTATGCGTCACCGTGTGAGTGCCACAAGGCTGAACGAGCGGGATTGGTCTATTAAGGAGTCGGTGGCGAGACACCCACCAGCTCGCTGGACCTACGATCTGAGGCGGATTACTACTAGCCGCGGCTGGATGGGAATGGCCAAGATCAGAAAAAAGTGCATGCTTTAAGCTCCCCTATATCATGCAGTCCGGAAAGAGAAGGCCGGGCAGGAGAAGGATGTCATGGCTGTGCAACATCAAGGACTGGACCGGTGTTAAAACCGCAAAGGAGCTGTTTAGAATTGCACTGAACAGAGACCGCTGTAAAGAGCTGACTGCCAACCTCCTAATGGAGAGGCAGTTTAAGAAGAAAATATCGTGCAGTGGACCAGTACGGGCTATTTGATAATAAATATATGTATTGTATAACCTACAATTTACTTAAATATATTAAAAAAAACAACCTAACCAAATATACAACTTAAATTATCTAACAGGTTACCCAAATGCCAAATACTGCCTAGATCAGCGCCGCTTCTGAAGAAGGTCTCCTGTATGCTGGCTACATTACCTGGCTTTATGAAACAATTACGTTTATGGGGTTAGCTAGTACAAATATAAGAGAGTAGGAACCCGATCCTATTCTCTCTAGGATTGGGTAACGAGTGATGTTATTAGACTAGAAAGAAAAAGTACCATTCGTTTCTTGCCTGACGCGCATTTTATAATGGCTGTATTATCCAACCAACTTGTCTTGAACAAACTCTCATTTTCTTTAGTTTAATTACAGTTTCTGACCTCTCTTTTATTTTTATGCTCTCATGGTAATTTAAGCTAAAATTGTAATCTCTTTCTTTCTTAGGTTAGATAAGATAACATAACATAATATTTACATACAGGCACATACATTGCTTCTGGCCCCACACTAGGATACCCTGTGTCGTGGGATCCAGAAACAACGACATCACAAACATGTAAACATCCACGACCTGGGGTTTTTTTTGTCCCCAGCCAGGGATCGAACCCGGGAGCTCTTACATGGTAGGAGATGCGCTACCGCTGCGCCACAGAGGCCGTCAAAAATTATTCATTGCCATAAAAAGGTACAGTTTTGCGCCCCACGCAACAGGCAAGCTCTGTTCCGACTGCAACCAAACTTGCAGTAAGGACCCATTACTGTTAGTTTATGGTGAAATCATTACCCTCCTTTTGGGCTCAGCCACAGTCTAATAAAAATAATTGTCATCATAATCATCAACCCATTGTGTCCCCACCGAGGGGAACAGGTCTCTTCCCCTCATTCGGGCAAACGAATCTCACGGACGCAATACAAGACGAAGAAATCTAAACTTAATGCTCATACCAAGGCACAAGACGGCTGGTTTTAGAGGCACCTTTAAATATGCAGCAGCTAAAGTGTGGAATGATTTACCACCACCCCTTCGAAACGATATGACGCCAATTACGTTTAAAAACGCATTAAAAAAGTTACTTCTCGATAAACAGGTCAATAACCCCTAAAATCTGCACCTTATGTAAATATCCGACATGAGAACTGTTTTTTTAACCACTTGGGTGCCTGTCACAATTTTGTATTTTTCCTCTCCTCAGGGATTTTCCGATTCCAGTGGTGCCACCTACATGTTACTTACAGTCTTAATTATTATTCTTAACAATCATAGTGCCTAAGTAGGCACTATGATTGTTAAGAATAACTTAATTGTGCTTAATTTGCGCAATATCTCATGTGTGTATGCAGTCTATTTTAGACCTATTCTGTATAAAGTATTTTTTTATTTCTAATATTGGCTAGTTGCATGTCTAGCTACCAACGTGTCAATTGCTAGCAAATACTCGGGATGTGCTGAAAATCAGCGCTGCGTTGATGTTCGCACACGCAGCATTTAGCTGAGCATATCCTTATTATCGCATAGCGTTATTTAACTAAGTTTTCACTAAAGTAACTAAGTATGTATTTAACTTAGTCTATTTTAAGTTGTTTTTTGTACTTTTTTGCGATAATTATACCATTTTTCAATTCAATTTCAATTTCTTCCCGGAGGAAAGTATAGGCCACAATAATTACGTTTTGGTATAAGATATAGACCCGTTTTTTACTGCTGCTCCGACTCTCCAAGGTTTGCTGGAAAAAATCTCTTACAGAGATAAGCTCGCCTTTGTACATGTTATTTCTTATGTAATGTCCTATTTAATGTTTCTTTTGCAATAAAGTATTATAATAGTAATAATAATGAGTGTCCTTGAGGAGCGCTTTTAACAGGTACTTATTCAAGTAGGTCTTCTTAACGAATTCGTATTTATTTTTAACAGATAAGGCGGCAAATACCGAGAAAAATAAATCTGTAGGGCCCCGACCTATAAGAGGTAGAAATATCAAAGGTAAGATCGTTAAAAGCCTTAAAAGATTTTCACTTAGAGTTATTAAGTAAACATTAAAGTGCGTACTTACTTAAGATTGACCCAACATTTATTTTTAGGTCAAGTCCTTCAAATACATTTATGACTATGAAAAAAGTGTTTCTGATCATATAAATAGTTTCAGTTATGTCGTAGGCACTAAAATTAACGAACGAATCGCTCGTCGCTTAGGCGAACCGAGTGATTAGAATTAATCATTTGAGTGACTCTCAAAAACTTTACTTTACCGTTATGAAGAGAACTAGACTGTTTTGCACTTGTGCACTTCGTTTCATACTCTGCCAAAACTTGTCTGTCTTACGGGACGCTTCACAACCATTACAACCATACCGCAATGTAAGACTCTGCTTTCAGTACGGGTTTACAACTTACACTTGACTCTCCAAAACGTTACTATGTCGTTATGAAGAGAACTAAACTGTTTTGCACTTGTGCACTCCGTTGTATCCTCTGCCACATCTTACCTGCCTCACTGAATGTGGGGTATTCAGACGCTCTTTCAACCATATCGCATTGTAAGACTCAGCTTTCAGTACAGCGCTTATAACTTATATTTGACTCTTGAAAACGGTACCTTAATATATATCCTTATGAAAACCATTATCTATTCAAACCAAGTTGAATTCATTAATCATACTCCACTGCTGCGACAGCTATTTACAACGATACAACGGCTTTCAAATGGCTTCGCATGAAATAAATGAGCAGGTAATTAAAATAATTAGTTTCCGTAGTGACGTCATAGGAAATTGAGTAAACGAAGGATGTGTTCCCGCGTTTCTTGATATATCAGACAGAAAATTTTCAGTTCAGTTTAAGCCAAGCTTTTTTAGGCCTATAATATCCCTCAATATACAATATTTGAGTTTAAGCGAAAACCAGGCGTATCTACTTTCAATATTCCGTAGATATTTCACGACGTGCATAACAGTATTAAAAGGAAAAATGAAATGTTACGTGTTAAGGACAAATTGAATGTACAGCGCAATAACTTTTGCTCGCTCGCGCTCGTGGTCTAGTCGAACTCAAATGACTGGAATCAATCACTTGAGTTAAGCAACAACAGGCGCGGTCAGTCGTAGGATGGGTTGACATCCATCCATCCCGTGACTCCCGCTAGTGGCATTTTTCCGAGCGCTTCCGTGCTTTGCAAGGCACGTTAAGCCGTTGGTGCAGGCTGTCATGTAATGGCAGTCGTTAAGCCCTGTCAGAGGCCTTACGGGCGGCTTAATAACTTCTCACAGTAACGCCCGCCACTGTCTTATAATCTTCCACTAACACGGACTTGGCCCCAGTGGTGGAGTGTGGCCTAACGTTCCTGCGGTGCAGGAAGAGACCCGTGCCCCAGTAGTGGGGACGCACAAGGGTTGATATCGGTCGAACTTTTCCTAATCGCAAACTAGGATACCCTTTGCTGTGGTAACCAGGAAAAGATTTCACTGAAGACTGATTGAGGCTATTAGCATAAATCAAGAGCGGTGATAGCGGAGCGGTAGAAAGTCGACTGCTCGTTCGGGATGTCGTGGGTTCGAATTCCGGCATGTGCCAATGACTTGGTTTTCTAGCTTAGGTACTTTTATAAAGATACTAATAGTAGCACTCGAAGAACAACATCGTGAGAAAACGTAAGTATCTGAGGTGTTCACTTACCTCAGCGCTTCTAATTACTATCCGCGGTGCGCACAAGTGGTGATTAATACGCTTTTATCTAAAAGTGAACATGAGAAATCTTAACACCTGTCATAACTATTTTTATGCCACACCTGGCAATAAAGTGGCTTTTTCCGCACGCTGCGCGTACGGAAAAAGCCGCTTTCTGGCCAAGTGTAGACATAAAAAGATGTACACAACACGGGAGGTAATAAAGAAAGCTCTCGATCGCATATTTACGTCCCTCGCTTGCAGCTCGGGCCACAAACTTCTGCGATCTCGGCCTTTCTTTGTATTACCACCCTATTTGTGTAATGTACTATTAGAACCTAAAGTCTTGAACCTAAGATGTTAGGTTAGGTTAGGTTAGAAGTCTACAATCTAGGCCTTTAATCGATTTCCGCCAAAAAACGAAATTTTTTGCGGAAATCGATTAAATTCTTAGGATATTTATACTACATTCTAGGCTGTATTTTCTAAAAACTCTTACCACAGATATTAAAATAACTCATGTTTACTTTTATTTTTTAAAACGTATTAGAAAACAAGTTACCATGATTTTTATTCCATTGGTGGCGCCTGTTAGCGCCCCTAATCAAATCAAATTGGTTGGTGGAGGATTGTATGACACTGGCGGGCCTCACTCTCAGAAGTTATTAAGCCACCCATAAGGCCTCTGACATGGCTTAACGACTGCCATTATATGACAGCCGGCACCAACGGCTTAGCGTGCCTAGCGAAGCACGGAAATCGTTTATTGCCAGCTTAATATGTTCACACTGTTACATTTATTAATCACATCCTAATTACCAAATATTTTTATTTAGATTTTAAACATATTACTAAACATTGTTTTGTAAAAACATGTGTTTATTAAAGAATGCAGCAAACTGTAACAGCCTAAAACAACAACTAGACTCCGCGCTAGTCAGAAGACTGTGTTGCGGCAGAGTAGGAATCATCATCGGATGCTACCAGAGATTCTGACCCATACATTGTAGTAATTAAGCGAGTAAAGCCTAAGCCTAAGCGCTTTTAGCCTTCTCCAAGAAAAGGCTTTATATTAGTCGCATTACGGTGAACTTCAATGGCAATCAAAATATGGTTAAACACGTTAGCCGCTAAATCTATAAGGCAGTACAGTTGAATCAAATTGTACTTAAGCCCTTACCTAAACATAGTTCGACGTTATAAATTATAAATTTGAAACATGTTTTTTTCGGTATCGATAAAATTAATAAATCAAACCATAATATATAGGTCATGTTACAAAATAGTAAAGGTCGTAGTTATAAAATAAATATTTGAGTAGTTAAACATCACGCACTTCCGTTATATTGGTTTCGTGAAATACTACTCTTTTTTATTTTATTTTATGGCTAAACCAACAAAACGTGTACTCGTTTGCTACATAATACGTAATTAACGCGTCGAATTGAGACCCTCCTCCTTTTTTGAAGTCGGTTACAAATGTGGCTAAGAATAATATAGTTATTATATTAATAACTAGCAAACTTCGTAACGCCGAACAGTCGATTCTTTAATTTTCTTTTATTTTTCTCTCCATAAGAACCATCCTCGTACTTCAAGGAATATTTTAATAAAAATATTAGCGAAATCAGTTCAGCTGCTCTCGAGATTTGCGCTTACCAACACATTCCGCGATTCATTTTTATATTATAGAATAATCACAAAAAAAGTTATTATACTAATTTGTATTTAGCACGTCTATTGTTCAATATCCTACTTGGTGCAATAGAAAAATAAATAATAAAAGAATAAATAATAATACTAAACAACGATGTTTATAATTACTAATAAGCACATCACAAAATTTAAAACATTACGAAATAATACATGACACAGATATTAAGGTAAAAATATCAATACAAAATAATATAGTTACAAAAAATGTGACACTTAATAAACAAAAATACATGCACAGTAAGATATCCAATAAATTTTCGTCAAGAACAAATAAAATATTAATAATAATTTAAACACACACAAAAAATAAACAACACTGACTGAACAAACCACTCCGGAAAATATCTGAGCCAAACGATCCCATAACGCTGGCATTGCCACGCTACACCGCCAAAGAGACCCTCTGTCCAGATACGCACCGGAGCGGCAGTCAAGCCCACGATCCCTCAAGCGGCGACCCAGCTCCCTAACGAGGATCTTAGTCTGAGTCCCCCAAACTTCCATTGTCTCAACCGCAAATGGAACAAAAAGGTAATTGTCCATAAGGGCACCATACTTGTGGCACTTGAGCGTAGCTGCCGATTCGGCCGCGGCACCGGGTCTAATACTAATGTACAAAAAAGTGACTATATTCTACAAGAGTTTGAGCACGATAAGACATGATCTATGGGTTTAAGTGTAGCAGCACAGCTTTTGAATGTTGTGTTTTTGTCTTAAAATGTAATATATCTAATATTATTGTTCTTGGCTTAAAAAATATAAGAAAATTAATAAATAAATAGAATAAGTAAGAAGTAAATTATTATGTTATTCCTCTTATTTCGTTCAGCAACTTTCCGTCGTAAAGTTGTCTGGAAGAAATTGCTTCTAGCAATAAGGTCGCCAATTGTACTTTTTATCTTTACATTTTTTATAATATGTGCTCTGGTGTACAATAAAGAATATTCTTATCTTATCTTCAACTATAAATTAATTTAGGCTAGCTAGTTAGTAAGAATTCAACTTATACGGCCTTACTAATAATGAGTTATACACTCTGAATAACTATTTGACGTATATCAATTTAAACTGGTTTAATCGTATTTGGCGTACAAATAACCAGTTTATCAGACCTCGCATAACGGCTGTATATACACAGCTCATACATAACCTTTATTAGTAAGGCCGATATTTAATCTAATCTTGCAGGATTCTTGTTTGTTTCCACATACAATAATTTAGAACCTTATGTACAACAAGAAAGCTAACAAACTTTTATTGTATTACAAAATTTTATTATTTTTAACCGGGCTCTATGTCGATTAAATAAAAGACTAGCTGACCCAGCGAACTTCGTACCGCCTAGCAATCGATTCTTTAGTTTTTCTCTCAGTAAGAACCATCGTCGTACTTCAAGGAATATAAAAAAAGAATTAGCGAAATCGGTTCAGCTTCTCTCGAGATTTGCGCTTACCAACACATTCAGCGATTCATTTTTATATTGCAGATAAAATTTGATCCGTTGTAGTATAAAGCCTACTCCATTTAACTGCACTGCAGCGTCCAAGTGATCCTTTCACCCATCTAGAGTGAGTGAAGGTGCCACTGGACGCTGTATAACCATCTCATTGCGTAGAGCAAAGGTCAAAGTCATTTTGTAGCACAGACGTTTTTTTGGTAAGAACTCTATTTGCTGCCAATTTTACTGCATCTTTCTATTTTTTTTTTGTTTGTTATTTCCCGCCTGAGATGACGCGTGTCCCGAGTCTTTTTAAATGTCAAAAAACGCGACGTTCCAGTACATTAATTGCCAAATTCTGACATTTAAGCGCCACAAAACGCATGACTCGAGGCATCGTACTACCCAGGCTGGTGTACATTTACCACAACAATTATAACTTCTATAAAACTCAATCAGTTGTCCCGGTCTCAATCTGGGATACATAATTTTATAACAGCAATTTCCAATATCAACCTTTGTATGTCCCCACTGCACACAAATCTCTTTTCATTTCTTATAGGTACTCGGAAAATAGTGTTGTTTTGATCTCATTATTGGGTAGAAAACGCTGCTTCCTGCTTAAAGAGGGAAACACTAATTCAAATTACTTCCCACCTGAGGGCCGGAATTAACTTTAAAAATAGAACTACTGTCAGCTGTGAAGGGTTTCATTTAATAAAACTTATTAAAAAAAAAGCTGTGGCCAGTCGAGTTTCTAAACAGCCAGTGTAAACTTAGCGCAAACTTCTTTGAGCGGATTAAGCCGCAACAATTACCCGGTGAGTTCCATATTTAAAATTTAAAAATTCCACATAAATTGGCGGGATACTAATCTGTTATATGTACCTGTGACGGAATTCAAAAAAATATACGTAATTATCTTTTATGCTCAGATTTTAATATTAAAAATGAGTTTTTACTTTCCTCATATTCGAAATGAAAAGTAGAGTGAAAGATTCTTTTACACGGGTAAAAGAATCAATTCCTACTCGGACAATAGTCGCCCTCGCTGCGCTTGGACGTCTAAATACCTAGGGAATTGATTCTTTCCACCCTCGCTTAACAATCTACTATTCTGCATCGCAGGAAGGTTAGGCCATACTTCACCGCGGGCGCCAAGTCTTGGTTGGCGGAGGATTGTAAGACAGTGGCGAGCCTAACTCTCAGAAGTTATCAAGCCACCCATAAGGCTTCGGACGTGGCTTAGCGGCGACCATTACATGACAGCCAGCACCAACGGCTTAACGTGCCTTGCAATGCACGGAAGCGCTCGGAAAAAATACCACTAGTGGTAGTGACGGGTCACCCATCCTGCACCTGACCGCGCCTGTTGTTGCGTCTTCTTCTTCTTCTTCAGGCTTTATTAGTCCACTGCTGGACATACCCCTCCCCTAATGAGCGCAAGGTTGTGCCATCATTGGGGGGTAGTGCCCATAATCCCCACGCTGGGCATTCGGGTTGGGGATCGCAGTTTGGCAGAATTGTACTGCAGGGGGCGTTGCTGCCCACCCTCCGGTTTGTATCCCTTAGTCGCCTTTTACGAAACCCGCGGGAAGAATTTGGGTTGGTGCTATTCTCTAGGCTGTCACCACACAGCTACCACATAGCTGTTGTTGCTTCATTCAAGTGAATGATTCCAGTCACTCTAGGCCACTAGCGGTTATAACAACAATTTAACTACTCAAATATTGATTTTAGAACTATAACCTCTGCTGCGTTATAACACGGACTTGTCGGATATTTGCACACGGCTCTCATGCGCCCATATTTTTTTCATATTTAATGAACGACCACTGCCTTTGCAAATGTTGGCTGTAGAAATTAAAAACAAAAAGTTGGACCAGCCTTTGTTTGCATGTGGGTAAGCGTTATCGAGTATGCGTAAAATTTCAATTCGGATTCGGCTAGATATTTCGATTTTACTCACGCGTGGCTAGGTGGTTTTGAACAAGCTTACGTAAAACTTCAATGAAAAACAGAACAACCCACTGATAATTTCGTAAGCATTTGCGGCTATTGAGTAATGGTAAGAGTAAGAAATGTGTTATTTATACACCATAACACCATTTTCAATACAATGTTAAATGACAACATGCTAGTCTAATACTTAAGATAAAGATATATATTGCGCAACAGATATCGGTATACGTGTAAAGTTATGCTAGTCTATAGGTTGACTTATAATAAGTATACGTAATATTCTATCACATTAGAAACCAAGCTAGGTAGCTCCTGTGTTACGGTGTCTAACGCCCCCCTTCGGTTATCACTAAGACAAATTTAAATTGAAATACAACAAATCTAGATAAAAACTACTTTCTTTTCTTTTTTCACTAACAGTAATCTCCTCGCACATTACGCGCACCAAATGCAACAAACTTAAATACAACTTGCTGATTAAAAGGCCTTCTCTCAGAGAGAGAAAGAGAGAGGGAGAGGGAGAGCGAGAGATAAAGAGATAGATAGTATGGCTTTAATCACGTACGTGTTAACAACCCCTGTATGTCCCCACTGCTGGGGCACGGGTCTCTTCCTGTATCGTAGGGAGGAAGGACATCACGTAGGTACGTAACTTATAAAAAAAAAATCTGTAGTACATGCCAGGATTTGAACTCACGACATCTCGAATGTGAGAGGAATAACGTATTGACAGGTTCATATCAGATAAGTGGTAGGTACATGCACTACCTACCATGCAAGAGGTCCCGGGTTCGAATCCCGGCTGGAAACAAAAAAAAACCCCAGGTCTTGGATGTTTACATGTTTGTGATGTCACTGTTTCTGGTTCCCACGACATGGGGTATCCTAGTGTGGGGCCAGAAGTAATGTATGTGCCTGTATGTAAATGTTATGTTAAGTATAGACATACTTTAGCAGCAGAATGTTATCCTTCAAATTGGTATAGTGGTTTGCGCGTTCCACATCTAATTGGACCTAGAAGCCATCTGTCTCCTGGACCCTCAATTCGGGTAACAAGATAATTCAATATAAGGTATGCGTCGCAGTAAGTTATTTATTGGCTTAGGATCCTAACCTATCCAATCAGTCTTAGCAAAACATTTGATCTATACTCTCAGAACCTTTAAGCTCTGATAAATTGAAGTATCTAGAGAAATGGTGCTGAATACATAAACAAAAAGTAAGATGTATTTTTAACGAATCATGTCATTACTTTAGCTTTTAGAATATACCTCGGACTCTAGAGTAGGCTTTGGTTTTCGCCGAAAGCACACGAGTGTAGTACTACTTCCTGCACTGTATAAAACTTTTCTTATTTAATTACTAAATTTCGATAAAAATGTTGTCGAAATTAAGTGTCATATTGGTTCTGATATATCTGATTCTATCCGATAGGAGCCGAGCAATATTCTTAAAGCTAACAGACTGTAATAACTCGGTTAAAGGATTGACATTTTGATGTAACTACAAAATGAGTTGAAGCTCTAATGAGTCTTAACTGAAGCTAAAACTACACAAAAATTGGCTGTTTCCAACGAAAAAAATACTGACGTAACAAGCACAAAATAAAGTTACCAAATTGCAAACGCGACAATATTAGCACGGGGTACCCTAAAACAACAAAAAGTACGCTATATTCAGGGGCCTATATACTATGCGCTGCATTTTTTCCATACAAACGTGACGTTAAAGCCTTTCTCTCGAACGAGTTGGGAAATTGTTTTGGGAGCCGAGAATTTGTATAGCTTTTATCGTAAACAAAACAACGCTGCGATGTACTTTCGATCTGTGCGTTTGAATCGCTCGTTTACTGGGCTCGTTTAAAACTCGTCCCAATTTTTACGTTTGTAAGAGTTATCCAAAATGTACTCTAAATTTTCTTTGATATACGCATTACACGAGTATTAGTAAACTTATTGCGTATCTCAATACTTACTTTTTTTATTTTGATCTCATATTTTAATAGTTTTTTTTGTTTAGTTTCGTTTTTAATCGATGGTCTATTAGTGGTTAGGAAAATGATACAGCCCTCTTAACATTACTTCTATACGACATCTTAGGAAGAAGGCAGTGGCTAAATACCAGCGCGGTCCGGGGCTGACCCGGGTTAGAACCAGCTGAGCCACATTATTTTGCCTTATTTAATAATACCTAGTTTTAAGTCTTACTTTGTTTAAGTTGGTTTTGATGAGGCAATAAAGTTTTTTTTATTCTTATTATTTATTATTCTCATTCGTAAAAAAATTTAAACATTTCAATAATGAAGCCCTTTTTGGTTCATCTTTTACTCTATCCCTTTTATCTATCATAATTTGTTCAAATTGACAATGTTTACCTGGCATTGTTTAATAATAATATTGTGTGAGTAAATTAATAATAAAACATAAAAAATTGCATAAAATGCGTCACGATCGACATTCTTTTATCTACCATCGATATTCTATAATGCCCATCAGATAACTTCAACCGAAATTCACGTAGTCGGGAAAAAGGCGATTAAAATTTACTAATGAAAAAAGTGTACCAATTGGAGGTCTTTATTCATATACTGACAACAATATTTACTGTAAGAAAAACATTTCAATCACGAAAAAATATTCATACATTTCAATTTAATAACGCGAGGTGCTGAAAGCTGGAAAAAGCATAACTTCTTTTATTGCAATTAAAAAAAAAATAAAGCATTATTGTTTCAAAATTATCACAAAGGCACAGAGTAAACAAATACAAAAACAAAATACACGAATACACGTTGCACAGCTTAATCTTCATGCAATCCACTCCATCCAAAGGTTGTCTGGAAGAGATCGCTCTTAGCGATAAGACCGCCAATTGTATAACATTACTTAGATTTAAGAATCATGGTTGTAATATTTTTCTGGTTGTGCAATAAAGTGTTCTCTAACTATCTCTATCTATCTTAACAAAAAAATAGTGTTCATTTCCTAATACGCAACATAATTTCGTTGTTAGTTAGGCGAACTTGCAAAGCCAAACCCCAACTGGGTCGAATTTTCACCGAGACGAGTTAGAAAACGAGTGGTGCGTTCCCATCTACTCGTTTCCATGATCAGCGAACAAAGTTTTACTGCCTCACTGCGTCGCACGGACCGAAGTTCTGGTGTTTTTGTTAAGCGCTCGGGTAAAATTTGGATCTAGCTCAGTAAACAAGCAAGTTTCAAGGAAATACCAATACAAACGGTTAATATTGAAAGCAAAGAATAAAACAAGGCAGACTAATACGACGAATATTTAGTCTGATTTTTAATTCCGTAGAATTATGACAGTTATCATTTTTTGACATATCAGACATTACAAACCTTTTAAGCTAGGCACATTTTTCAATTTCAATACGAGTCTGAATATCTGAGTCTATACATTTTATTTGTGAGTGAATGTTTCCATTTTATAAAGTGCGGTGCTCCACGTTAAAAGTGAATTTACGACGAGTGATAATTACGTATCTTTTTGTCACAACCAGCAAAAACCGCGCAAGTAAAGATAATATATTTTTATTAAAATCTTTAATCAAAGAAGTCGAATGAATGAATTGATCGAAAATCAATCAAAGTGACAGACGCGACGTGACAGCTAACATTTTATTCTTCTAAAAAGGTTTACTAAACCTTAACTTAGGTGGCGGTGTTGTCAGCTCTAGAATAAAATAAAGTAATTAAATTTAATTCGATGTATTTTTCATGATATTGAAATATTTGTTATTTTTGTATTAAGTCACTTAAGCAAGTAAATACGTAGATTTAACCTTCAACACTTACGAAATGTCAGAATTCTACGGAATGAAAAATCAGACTGTAGATTGACTTATTATTTTATAAGTGTCTTAACAGTGGAACGAAATTTAATGTTCCGAAATATGACCATCGACAGAAACACCAATAATGTAATACATAAAAATGAAATACAGTATTTGTTATAGAACTCCTTCGAGACGGATTCAACGATTTTTATTTTTATATTCTTTTATTTACCGTTTGAGAATAACTAAAAGTGATGACCCACAATAATTTGACTGTACTCGCCACTTCAGTCTACACGTGACCACGGCAACTGCAACGCTGCCGAAACGTCGGGAAATAAGGTAATCATGTTTTATCTTTAATAAATAATCGCGACCAGACCCGTGGCGTATTTTATGATACGGCACAACAACGTTTACGGAGTCAACTAGTTTTAAATTATAACGCTCGACATACCTTAAATAATAATCCGCATAGTCAGGATGAGTTTGCGACGAAAAAGTTGAAAATATAAGTCACATCCAGTGACCCAAGATAAAATTATATTGCATGACGGCCTCGTTGGCGCAGCGGCTTGCACGCTGAATGTAAAACCGAAGGTCTTGGGTTCAATCCCCGGCCGGGTGAAACGAACGGAAACGAACCGAAAGGAAACGAACTTTTCTATTTTGTCTCGGGTCTTAGATATTGTCTATGTATTTATTGTATTCAATCTATCGTCGAGTTAGCACCTATAACACATTCTCACATAACTCATTTAGTTGTACTTAGTATGGAGCTAACGAGATCTGAGTAATATGTCCATGAATATTTTTTATTTATTTATGTGCGAACAATAAGATTACTTATTACAATTCTTGTGATATCAGATAATTTCTTCATCCGTGACTCGAGACTTTCTCTTTTCGTAGAACAATAAAAGACAAAGTGTCAAATTACAAATTTCATATTTTTCATCAAAATGTTATTCTAATGAACGCGTTTTATTTTACTCACTATCATGCTCCACAGAAGTATTAATTAATCAAAATCAAAAAAGGTTTCATTCATAATAGCACAGAAACTGCGGCATAATGAAAATTAAACTGGGTGTCCATTTCAAAAGCGATCGTGGCCTAGTTGAAACGAGGTGCTCGTGGCTTAGTCGAACCAAGTGATTGGAATCAATCACTTGAGTTAAGCTAAAATAAGAGCAGTGTTGCAGTTTCACCTCCTTTTTACTATTCTATGTTTTTACTGTCACATTGGTTAACCACAGTGTCTCATACCATTTTTTTGCCTACATTTTCCACTATAGTATATTTCATTACAAGTGCGGAAAGGCTGTCATTGCAAAGAGTTCCGACAAATGTCTACCTGAGCCGAGGCGCCGAAGGCGAGAGTGGACAGTCGAAAAAAGTTGCAATGACGGTTCCGCACGTGTACTGAACGACTATTTTTAATACAGTTGCGAAAAAAATAAGAAATTTAAAAAAGAAAAAATATTTGGAAAATGGCGCCAACCGTAAAAGAATATAAGCAGAGATTTTTTTTTCTTCACCCATTCTGGTAGGCAAAGGGAACCATGCCCATACAGCCAGTCTTCAGTAGGATTTTTTTATTGATATGAAATGAAAATGAAATTTAATGAGATGAAATGAAATGAAACCTAACCTAACTCATTCAATCAAATCATTAAATCTGACATTGAAACAAATTAGTAGCTTGTTTTTTAGAAATATACGTATTTGCATGAATCATAAAAACTTCTATGATTTTTTTTAGTAAAAACTTCATGGTTGGTTTTACTTTCTAATAGACATTATTTTGACAGTTGGGAAAGAGAACGTACGAGTGCGGGAAAGGTAAAAAAAAAAGCACGAGTGTGTAATAGCCCCCATCCCGCACGCTATACGTCCCTGCAATACGCCACTTTTTGAGCAACTGTATTAAAAAATCTATTATTAGCATTTTCCTAAGTTTCCCTTCAGTTTTCTCATACAGTCCACCCGTAGCTAACAAGCAGTAAGGTGCTGTATGTGTGACCATCCCGTGATTACCGCTAGTGGCATTTTTCCGAGTGCCTCCCTGCTTCCCAAGGCGAATCAAGCCGTTGGTCCCGGCGGTCATGTAATGGCAGTCGTTAAGCCACGTGAGAGGTAAGGCGTCTCACATGGCTTAACGAAGGGAGGCTTGATTACTTCTAACAATAAGGCCCGCCACTCTCTTACAATCCTCCACCAACCCGGACTTGGCCTTATTTTCCTGCGGTGCAGGAAAAGACCCGTGCTCCAACAGAGTACCAAATAATCAAAATCAGAAACTGCGGTTTAGCGAAAGTTACAGGTTAAACTAGGTGTCCATATTAAAAATCTAGATCATTTTGGAGAAAAAATGGACGAAAAAACTCCGAACATAGTCTTTTCAAAGTCCCTAATCAACAGAGTTTAAATAATTATTATAAAACATAGAACTCATACATTGCACTGACTTTGATTCCAGACATCATTGTCGTCCAAATAATCCTTTATGTTATAGTAGCCCTTTTGGCACCAAGTGTACTTTATACATTTTTTGAACCGCGTTTTAGGCAACCTATCTGATCGTTATCAACCCTTGTATATCCCCACTGCTGGGTTACGGGTATCTTCCTGCATCGGAAGAAGGTTAGGCCATACTCCACCACGGAGGTCAAGTCCGGGTTGGTGGAGGATTGTAAGACAGTGGCGGGCCTTACTGTCAGAAGTTATCAAGCCGCCCATAAGGCCTCTGATATGGCTTAACGACTGCCATTATATGACAGCCGGCACCAACGGCTTAGCGTGTCTTGCGAAGAATGGCAGCGCTCAGAAAAATGCCACTAGTGGTAGTCACGGGACTCTCACCCATCCCGTACCTGACCGCGCCTGTTGTTGCTTAACCAAGTGATTGATTCCAATCACTCGGTTAACTTAGGCCACGAGCGCTCCAAGCTTAATACACGAGTATCTCTAGGCATTTTATTACACAAACTAGAATCATTAAGAAATACTACAGATATTTGGAACTCCGTTACTTGACCCATTTCGAACTACATATCGCCAAGAGTTATAAAAAATAGCACGCAACCCAAGAACCTCGTTAGCTCAAGCGGCCGAGTGCTCATCCATTACTCACGACACCTCGTAGCCAGACGTATCCGTTTTAAATCATATCCGAGATGCTAACTCTGTGAGGTCATTATGAAACAATTTTATCTGTTCATCCGTCGAATATCTATCTAATTAATGTTTTTCTAATTTCCAATTCTTTTTTTTCGCTGTGCAACGTGAGTACCTTGCACAATCTATCTATATACTTGTCTATCTATCTATCTATCTATCTATATATCCATCTATCTATCTCTTTCTCTCTCATTCTCACCAGCATAATATGCTATTATATTATATTTTTTTTACGTTAATTAATAGCTTCTGGAATTCACTATTCGAATGATAAAATAAAATTCACACAAACACAAGTCCTGGACCCGTTGTAAAGTATTATTTTAAATTCTTAACCAACATTTTGAAAGAATGCTCTTTGAAATTATGATTAACGGTACAATAAACTCTGTTTGTTTCACAAGATTGCTAAACCATCAATGTTTTGTTCAACATTAATGGCAAACTAGTATATTCTTGGTTTGAAACTGTAGTTATATATTTTTTTAATGCACTAACCTGTGCTAAGGACAATTTTAAAAACCTTCAATGATTCAAAAATATTCAATGTAGGAAGTACTGTGACGTTGAAAACTGTTTTCGGATATATGCGGGCGATGTAAATACCATTTCTGGTGACTGTTGTCTGAACCTCAAGAAGTGTAATAAGATTACAAATAAGTATTGTTTTCCTTCTTCCCATTTTTTGAAATTTAAAAAGAAACAGACACTTAAGCGTGACTTTTTATCTTAAATTGCTTTATTAATTTAATTAAAAAACGCTATTAGTTTCTATATTCATCCTTTCACTTTTTCCTACATTTCTTGAATGTAGACATACTTGAATTAAGTATCCCAATATTCAAGAAATGTAGGCATACTTAATTCAAGGCCTAAAATGGATGTTAATTATTTTGCTTTGTTAATAATTGTTAATAGTAGAAGTAGAAAGATATATATCCATATTTCAGTATTTCTTTAATGGCGTATTCATTTAAAATAAAAGTTTATGTGTTGAGTAGTTCTATGTTAATAGCCATTTGTGTATGATTCTAAAGAAATACTATAAGTTCAATTGGCATAATAGTATTTTTAAATGACTCGGAATGTTCGCTCTAGTTAATTGGCGTCACAAACATAGTGCCGTTTCAATTATGTTTAAAGAATCAATTTTTTGTACGTTGTTAGTAAAGTAATGTACATGAAATCATGTTCCACACAGTGTTTTTGTACAAAACATTACTAACAGCGTAGAAAAATGAGATGCTACAAGCTTAATCTATAAAATGCCAAATATAATTTAATGATGTTCGATGTTGCTAAATTATACGCAGCTCATATTTCATCTGTGATTGATTCATTTTGTGTCATTTAAAATACTCCTTCTGTGAAATTATTCAAAATATATAAAACACGCCGGTGGCTTTGCATCTATATATTTAACTGCAATTTGAAAGAATAATCCATTTCGAGTCGAAATAAAAAATTAAAAGGTCAAATTGAATGGTCAAAACGGCACCTCATAGGCAACAAAACTTCATTCAAAGTGCCTAACAACAAAAATGTAGATCAAACATTTTACGATCGCATTTAAAGCCCCATCTTACCTCTAAGACTATAAAGTACTACCGCAGGAAACCGTCCCAATTTAAAACGCCTCCCGGGTTTTATTACCCAAACAATTGTTCCCAAGATTACGCACACACTAGTTTTAAGGTTAATCACAATCACAAAACCACTAGCCACTTTTAAGCAAAAATTGTTTCTCACTAAAAGACGTAGCGGGTTTTACGTAGCACCTCGATCGCGTAGCACTTGGTCGGCGTCCGTAGCGTGTCGAGGCTACGAGTCTACTGGCTACGCGGCTACGGATTCCCCGCTGCCTATAACAATATGTAGTTCCACTTATTTACTTGAGCAGTGATTTCTGAATCAATAAGGTTGTATTTTTGACGTCAATATGCGTGATTTGCCTTAAGAATTTATGATATTTCATTACATTAGGGCACTTATTAAATACTTGTGACATTTTTGGAGTTTTTATTGACATTTTTGGTGTTAGGTACTTTATTAAGAATTTATGGAATAGAACTATTTCTGCTGATGTTCTTACAGATACTCTTAAGTTATAGAGAGCTAAGTTAGATTGATGAGAAAAGTAAAATGACCCGGCCAAGTACGTTTCGGTTCACGCGAACTGTTTCGCGTTACTTTTAAAAATTAAATCGCTGCAAATACTTAAAAAAATAATTGAGAATCTCCCTTTTCGTTGGTTAACATTTTTCTCTTTCTTTCTCTGGAAGAAGGTCTCTAGCTAGGTATTACAGAAACAATGAGTATGAAAAAAACCCGCTCCTTGATTATGTTCCTAAAAATCACTATTTACATGATTTAGAGATTAGTCTGAAACTTTTTTGAAAAAAAAAAACCAAAAAAGTTGTTTTCTTCTTTGGTGCTTGTTTTATTGCATGGAGTCTCTTAACGCTTGTCTACTTATTAGAACTTCAGGACGTTCAATTGTGTGGGAAATGTACTTGGCTAAAACTGCCTGAGTGGATTGAGATACAGTCTGTTAGTTTTTAGAATATACATCGTCTACTATCGGATAGAATCAGATATATTCGTGAAAAAGAAGTATCGGAACTAATATTATGATACTTCATTTCAAAAGTCTGTTACCTTTTAGACTATACGTCGGCTACTATCAGACAGAATCGGATATATTCGTGTAGGAGAAATATCGAAACTAATATGACACTTTTAATTTCGTAATCTTGTCGAAATAGTAAAGAAAGGTTTTATACAGAGCAGGAAGTAGTATTACACTCGTGTGCTTTTGGCGAAAACCGAAGCCTACTCTAGAGCCCGCGGTATATTCTAAAGGCCCTCTCACAGATATAGAAAGAGTATGGGTTCAATCACCTTTATATAAGATTAAGATGTATCACGTAAACAACTTGTTATATCTTATGATATAAAGGATGAAGAACGTATTACTTTTGTTGCCACCAAGACGCGCTATAAAACCTCGCCTAAGTATTAAAGCAGGTAGGTTTAAAGAGACTTATAACCGGCGATTTTCCTTGCAGTAGTTAGTCTTAATAACCAGTCAGGGAAGACTTTTGTGCCTGAAATGAGTGCACGAATGCTGACGTCAGCGTCTGGTGCATAGGAAGCGAAGACACAGAGGGTTTGCGGCAAAAAAAAATGCTAAACTTAAAGTATTCTTGCCTGTGTGCGGCGGAGCCAAAAATGAGAGTAATGTATTTGTCTCGTATGTGTACGAATGTTTGACTGAATGTAAATATGTAAGTATGTATATCCTATGCTATATTCCGCTTTAATTCCTTACCCAACAGTCAGATATTGATAAGTAATATGTCAATCAGTCCATCGGGTTTGCGCGAGTGTCACTGACTTTACAAAATCGGCATGAATCCAACAGAAATAAAAGAAAATTACTAAAAAGACAAAATTAACTAACACTGCATAGCAATAAAGCGCTTCGGGCCTGCTAACTAGCGCTACCAGTGTAAAAAATCAAACTTGTTTTATAGTAATTATATTATTTTTAATGCACTAACCCGTGCTAAGGACAATCTAAAAAACCTATTTAGAGGCTAAAAATTCCACCTATGCCGGGACTCAAACCCGTGACCTCTGGCTAACCGTACCAGCGCTCTCGCAACTTAGCTAATGGGCAAGGGCCTGAGAAATTTCGAACATCTTTTAAGTATTCTCTGTATTATTTACCTACAGATGATGCCAGCACTTGCTCGAAAATTGTCTCCAGCACAGGTTAGTGCAACAAAAAGAATATAACAAATATTAGATAAAGTATAATAACTGAAATAAATCTTGAAACTAAATTTGGCAAAAAGCCTTATGCTCAGCTTTTAAAGTCGTTAGGGAACATGCTCCAATGGCGACGCTGATTTTTAAAAATCAGCGTCGCCAGTATTAGATTGGAGATGTAAAAATACAGAGATAACACAAGACAATACAAGACGAGACGAGACGAGACGAGACGAGACGAGACGAGACGAGACGAGACGAGACGAGACAAGAATATTTTTTTATTGTATACCGGAAAAATAGTTACAGAAACGGCAGATACAAAAGATAAAATACAATTGACACAGCACAGTTGTTAAGATTATCATTTCGTTGTCTCATTGTAATCCAAGAGACATTTTCAAATCACGTTCAATAAATATCCCCAGCGACTCTGTATTTTTACATCTCCAATCTAACACTGGCGACGCAGATTTTTAAAAATCAGCGTCGCCAGTGAAGCATGTTCCCTAACGACTTTAAAAGCTGAGCATAAGGCTTTTTGCCAAATTTAGTTTCAAGATTTATTTCAGTTATTATACTTTATATAATATTTGTTATATTCTTTTTGTTGCACTTACCCGTGCTGGAGACAATTTTCGGGCAAGTGCTGGCATCATCTGTAGGTAAATAATACAGAGAATACTTAAAAGATGTTCGAAATTTCTCAGGCCCTTGCCCATTAGCTGAGTTGCGAGTGCGCTGGTACGGTAAGCCAGAGGTGGCGGGTTTGAGTCCCGGCATAGGTGGAATTTTTAGCCTCTAAATAGGTTTTTAAAATAATATAATTACTATAAAACAAGTTTGATTTTTTACACTGGTGGCGCTAGTTAGCAGCCCGAAGCGCCTTATTGCTATGCAGTGATTGATCCACGAATAAATATCTGGAATGTCGTCCCGTTACGGCTCTTGCGCCCACACACATTCGCTCGAAATTAATATACTTCTTTTTTTATTCGGTATTTTGTGTAGGTTTTAAATATAAAACCTACACAAAATTCCGTTCTCAATATTAATATTACAATAATTGAATATTCCCTAATTATGCTTCTGCATATCGTGTCATATAAGGTAAGACCAATATGTGTACTTTTTATTTTCTTCATATTTTTACCAATAATACCATTTTCTATAGAAGTATCAATAAATTACTACGCGATTAAGCCCCGAAAATATTCTAACTATATTGAAGTTTCATTGTAGTCATGCTTGTTTTTTTGGAAGTTAATTCAAATACTTAGATAGATAAATATTTTATTGCAACACCAGAAAAAGAATAGAACAAATGTACTAAAGTACATATGCATTAAATGTCAATGCTTTCAAGAGACAATATTTTCAAATTACATTTAATAAATCTCTATTTTCAAACCACAAACAAAACTTAGTTATATTTAACGGGTCTGATCGCATATTTATTAGATAAAACGTAAAGCTCGCTTTTTTCTAAACGTTTTTCGTGGCTAAAACGTTGGGAATTAAGGTAATTACGTTGTTTCCAATAAATAATCGCGATGAGACCCGTTTAATGTATAAGTATTTATGAACATCGCGAATCTTTAAAAGACTAACGGAGAAAACTAATTTAGATACTTTTGAATATAATAAGAGCCGTTAATTAAACTCTTTATAGGTAAAAGTTAAGCTATAGTGTACCTTTTGCATGGTTTTTATTCAATACCGGTGCAGGAAAAATCTTTAGACTGCAATTCTCTTAGTGGCCACTAACGTGAGATCCTTTTTAGGGTTACCACATCATATAAGGAACCTTGTAATTAAACAATAGGTTTGCTGAAAAAAATATTTTGTAGAAGTAAGCGCGACAAGAACATTAAGGCAAAAAAAACTATTATAAAACCAGGAACAAACTAATTAGCAGAAAGAAGAGATATTTGTAATCAATATAAGGTACCACCAAGAAATGATTTAATTCCTGTATTCATGTCACTACTCAAAGTTAGGTAGCTAAATGGGCTGAGCTAGGCTAGGTAGGTAAAAAGAGTTCTTTACATTTGGTTTAAGAAATTCAATAAATCATTTTAACGTACTTGAAAATGAAATAAAATATTTTTAAAACTAATAAAATAATTTTTTCAGAGAGATATTTTTGGTCTCATGAAATGAAATCAATTTTATTTCATCGTAAAAAAAATACTTTCTGTTTGCTGAATGTCAATGTACAATGTAAAATGTGAGCCATGATGGTACTTTAGACCAATAAATTATGATGACGAATGGTTACACTCAGCTACACAAAAATGCAAAAAAAAAAAGAAAGTAGTTCGGTGCGAAACCCTCTATTTGTGGGTCGAGCTCGTGCTTGGCAACTTATTAGTATTCGGCTGTGAGAGCTATGCTAACAAGACTGCCGTAGTAAAAAACTTAGTTTACGTAGAATAGACTGCAAGTAATACAATCGCATATTCCCTATCAGAGCAGATCAAAATAAGACCTTTCATATCGAATAAAAATACATAGGAAATTTCCTTAGAAAAAAAATATCTTAAGTTACCTATATATTCATACTTAGACTGCACTGCAAAGGATGTATTGGTCAAGTAGAAAATAAAAACTATGGGTGATTAAGCCCATTCTTTCTCAGAACATTGTTATTCCATACAATTCTTCTCTCAGAGGAAAATTATAGGGTTAATTTCCTCGTGTGCCCACCGCGGACTGGCAATGTTAAGCGCTGAGTAATCTTATTATAATAAATCCACGTATAAGAAAATTGGTGGTGATTAAGATTGGTGGAATGCATATAGGCTGCAATACTACTCGATATCGATATCAACCCTTGTATGTCCCCACTGCTGGGGCACAGATATCTTCCTGCATCGCAGAAAGGTTCGGCCATACTCTACCATGCATTATCAAGCCATCAATAAGGCCTCTGATAAAGCTTAACGACTGCCATCACATGAAACCCGGCACCAACGGCTTAGCGTGTATTGTGAAGCATGAAACCGCTTGGCAAAAATTTCACTAGCGGTAGTCAAGGGACAGTCACCTATCCTGCACCTGACCGCGCCTGTTGCTTAACTCTAATAATCCCAATTACTGGGTTGACAAGGCCACGAGCGCGTCAATACAATACACAGCTCAATATTACTAGCTCCACTAAAATTTTCACTCATTTACACCTACGACAAGAATTTCGTTGAGATTATCCCGCTATTGTCAGCTCAGTCGCCCCGTATGCGACGAAGAGGGAGGCGTTTGTCCTGTAGAGGGACACCCATATTACGGAGGCTACATAAAAAAACTGCCCCTACTCACTCATTTTCTGATACCCTGAATCATTTTTACAATCATTTGTCCCACGACAGAAGCCACTGAACGAAGCTATTACACCGTCACGCTCGATACAACTGCCGTACCTAATCCAACAAAATACTTGACCGGTCTAGTTTTTCTATAACTTCCCCTGTCATTTTAATTAAAGGGCTTTTCCACAGCGATCCATGGATGGGATTATGTCGCCGTTCACTCGAACGCGGCAGTTGGGAGTGGAAATCCGGAGGGAAGTCGGCTCTACGTTTATATTGCGGGACCCGACACTTTACCGGGTTTCATCGTCGAATTTGTTCTTACGGTTACTTGGGACGTTCCTAACTAGCCCAATATTATCTCACTGAAGTTAGAACTGTGTTAAGTATTATTGCAGTGTTTCTGACAGCAAAAAGTTGCGAGCCTACGGAGAGGCCTATTTCTAGCAGTGGAGAAGTATGGGCTGTTTGATTGAAGTAAAATCATAGGTAATATTCTTTTTAATGCACTAACCCGTGCTAAGGACAATTTAAAAAAACTTATTTAGAAGAAATTGCTTTTAGTAATAAGTAAAATTTGTACTGTATTTTTATATAATTTCTGTTACTCTTTGTACAATAAAGAATATTCTATCTATCTATGTATCTTAGAGGCTAAAACTTCCATCCATGCCGGGACTCGAACCCGCGACCTCTGGCTAACCGTGCCAGCGCTCTCACAACTGAGCCAATGGGTAACTACCTGTCATCAGTGAAATTTTGAACCTCTTTAAAATAACATATTTTAAACTTTCGCGACTTGTACACATAGTTAGGTTTACAATACTCTATGTAGTACGTACAGGTAGCGACATCTAGCTGAAGTAATTTGCATCACTTGCAACCCCGAGTACCCACTTTGCAGTTAGGTTGTACATCGGAATGATGAATGATTTTTAGCCTTTAAATAGGTTTTTAAAAGTCATAGGCATTTTATTTCGCATATTTTTTCATTGAATGTAATTATGAGTTTTACTTTTCCGCTTACTCCTGGAATTCTTGGAAGTAATGTGATATGTACTAAGAAAGGCTTAAAAAACTGCTGTTATTTATACAGTGAAAATAAATCTATTCCAATGAGAGCAAGTAAATGGGGCTTGACGCTTGCAGTTATTCGCAGATCGTCATCCCACCTGGTCGGAGGGCGTCCTACACTACGTTTGCCGAGTCGCGGTCTCCACTCAAGAACACGTTTACTCCAACGGGTGTCGGTTCTATATGTTCATTTGCAACTTAATAATAACACATGTGGCACATATTTATTTAACTAAAAATTTGCATCAAAAGTTGAAAAAGAAAGGTTGAGTTAAAATTAATAAGATAGGCTATTCTACTGCAACTTGTATTCCAGACCATGGTCTGAAATGTAATGCCATTTGCTGAAAACCACAGTCTACTAGCAACTAGCAGCATCTACGGAAACATTCTGGGTGTCTTTAAACTTAGAGTCAACCGGTAAAAACCCGGTTAACTGGTAAGCACGTGACATCGTAGACCCCGTCTTCACTTATCATCAGTCGTGACTGGTCGAGTGTCAATTTGTCTTACTTAAAAAAAAAACTATGAATTCGATTGAGTCGGTTGATAATAGGCCGGATTCTTCGCAATCTTGTTTCAGAAGTGGCCTATTCCGCTCGGTGGTAGCAATAATGATTTCGTAAGCGAAATGTTTATTGAACTTTACAATATACAGTAATAGCTCCCCAAGTTTTTGCCTCTACAACGTCATTCCGTTTATGGAGTTTCGTGATTGTAATACGGTAGGGATTCGATGGAACATTTTTTTGTGATTACATTTTATTTTCCTACCACTGGCTGGTAAAGGTAACGGTTCTGTCAAAGTTTGTTTTTATTCATGAAATCACAAAAACTGTGGCTGGTAAAACAATTGTCTTACATACAAGATGTCGTCGGCAGCCTAGCGCAAGTAGGAACTTTGAAATTTTTGTTCGCATTTAGCCCCGTTTTAATGGCGGACATATTTTTGTCTCACTCTATAATACTACTTACTCTTTCTTTGCTGTCAATGTCAAACTGAAAACATAACAAATATGGCGGAACGCGGCACATATTAGAACGTTTTCTAGTTAAAATTTTTGTTTTAAGTTTGTTCAATATCTAGCTGTGTGTATCTTGTTGTACAGTGTTTAGTGATTTTCTTTTAATATTGGCATTGATCGGATGGTGTCGAACTTGTGCCATTTGTAAAATAAGATGCAGCCGGTCAAAGGGTACCAAAAGAAAGTTTATGGGTAAATTTCCTAGGGATGAAGACCGGTAAGTATTTCTGGCTACAGTTTTTGTCATCTTACACAAGAGCAAGATCATAAATTATGTTAAATAACGTAATTAATATACTATGAGAAAAATACTCAGATGTTTCAATGTCATAGTGATGTGCCATACACATATTCAATATCGATAAAAAAATATCTGATAAGTACCTTGGTCAGAATTACTACTCAGTGTATGACGGGTGAATTGCTGTAAGCCATAACAATGTTTCAACGATGCACTATTAGTGGCTGCATTGAATGTTGTTTTTTTTTTTTTTTAGATGCAGACAATGGGTGAAAATTGTGGAAGATCTTATATCGTATATCCCCATCGAAAAACTCCACCAACATAAATATGTTTGTAGAGATCATTTCCGGCCGAAAGATTTTTACAACTATTTTAAAAGGAAGCCGATTAAAGAAATGGTGAGTTGTGTTATAAACTTATAATGTAACACTTACTACATTTCATGAATAATTATGTAATAAAACACAAAATACGCCTTGCTTTACGTCGAACATTTGAATATATTTTGCTCCGTCATTTAGAACGCAATATTATTATTACGTCTTAATACGTAAATGACATACTTTGATAAACATTTTTTTACAGGGCTGTATCTTCTCTACTTATAAATGCGCCTCCTCTTCCTGATTACTTACTAGCTGAGTTTCCTTACCACGTAGCCACGTCGCATCACTTGAAACTGGTTAGTGATTGGAATTACTAAAATATTTTTTTTACTAATTTTTAACTTAAAATATTTTTTTATAAAAATGTATTTGATAGTTACATAGTCAATTATGCAGTTATGTGGTAAACAGGAACAAACTATTTTTTTTTCGGACTATTCTTGCAATTGTTTATTTTCAGATTCAGCTATACAAAAACCTATTAGTTGTCGAGCTTCACAAAACAACTCTGGTACGTAGACTTTTCATGTATCGCTGAAGTTTTTTGTAACTAGAGTTTGTTTACTTTGATGAATTACAAAGTGTTATCATTTTCAGCACCTTGTACAGCAGCCAAAATATCAGCTGTTGCTATTGGTCCAGTAGGGTTTGACCACAATTATTGTGGCCTGGAATCTCAGCATATTTATCAGAACTATCCCGGTAAGTAGCATAGTTTACCAACAAATTAATAATCAATAACGACTCAACTTAACTTTTTTTGACGATTTCAGCACCTGAATCCAAACCACCGATTGATGAAGTTCGCTCAGATTGGACACCTCTAAGGAAAAACCAAATAGCTGCTGAAATAAATTCAATAGACTTTGACCACAATTATTGTGATTTGATAATCAATAATAAAATACTAATTTCATTTGTCGTTTTATTGAAAACATTGATTTTTATTAATTTTATTAGGCTAACTGCGGAGCCCCTGGATGAAAATTTATCGATATCGATAAATGTAGTACCAATGTAAGTGGACGTCCCTAATGCACAGACAAGTTGTTATGTTGGTAGCACTTTTGACATTGCATTTTTGCTCTATTGGTTGGTATTGCTAACGGGGCTAAACTCATTACAAAAGCATATAGGGAGGTCCCGTCTCTTATTTATATGCTCTGTGGTCGTCGGTTCGAACCCGCGCGTGTACAAATGACATGATTTTCTAAGTTGAGTATTTGTAATTTTATCACTAAGTATAATTTTCGTCCAAATCTTACCATTTCGGAGAAAACGTATGGATGGATCAATCAGTGAGTATATCGCATTGTAGCTTTATACGAGTATATATACTCGTATATATAATACCACTGGCTAACCGTGATGGTTTCCACCATTGTGAGTGTAGGGGCTGAAGCTTTAGTTACACCGAACTCCTACAGTGTTGATGTGATGTTGTGTTGATGTTGAAGGTTGAAGAGTTAATGTCAAGGTTGACTGACTGACACTCGTTCTTATAAATGTTGAGGGTTGTTTGAACCAATCAAAGATACATTGCACAACCTCACACCTGTATCTTGGAGAGGTAGGCAGAGACCAGGGACTGCCATCTGCCACGATTCTGACAGATCACCTTCGCTTCATCAACGTTCATAAGTCGTTGCATGCACACACGCCGGTTCCGGGTACTTTTTATATTCTCCTTCACTACTACATCCCCTATTTGGTCGATGTATGTTCAATTGGGACGTCCATTACTAGTCCTTCCACTCACATTTGCAGTATATATTTGTCTTTTAATAGTTTCGTAGTCTCTCTTCCTTCATCCTCTCCACATTTCCAAACCACCGCAACATTCCTTTTTCAATTCTAGTCACTACATATTTTTTCAGTCCACAACGTACTCTAATCAGACTATTGCGTACCCTGTCATCAAAGATGTTACATAAAAACTTCACTTTTTATTGTTGAATGTTAATCTTTGTTACATGCGAGATAAATTGTAATTTCCTGTTACTACTTGCGCAATTTACCTCGTGCGTACTTACAGTAGTTGCTGACCGTACAGTGAGAAAACGTGAATCGACAGTGTTCACAAACCTCAGCTCTTGAAATAGCCTCGATGAGAAGGTGTGACGATAACGCTCTGAGAGAAGACCTGTGTTGTACTGATCATCTAGATTTAACTCTCCAGCTTGGATAGTGCGATGGCATGATTCATGCGGTATGTGGCAATAAAATGCCAGAATTAGACAATAAATATACTGAAATGTATTGTCGATTAAGTCGCGATTAATCGCTTTTGACACTTGAAACGTGCGTCTGATCCCACCCTTTTAATGTTCCACTGCTGGGGCACGAATCTCTTCCTACATCGCAGGAAGGGCCATACTCCACCACGGGGCCAAGTCCGGTTTGGTGCAGGATTGTAAGACAGTGACGGGCCAGAAGCCAGAAGTTATCAAGCCACCCATAAGGCCTCTGACACGGCTTAACGACTGCCATTACATGACAGCGGGCACCAACGGCTTAACGCGACTTGCAAAGCACGGAAGTGCTCGGAAAAGAGCCATATGTTATTATGATATTTTTATGTTATAATTGCAGAGAAAAACGCTTTTGATTATGTACATAGTTTTGTATAATCAATCTATGTATGTTTTCTGTTTTCGGCAATAGATTTAGCTCACTTTCAATTTACATTTTGTATTAAAACTAGCTGTGCCCCGCGGCGTTAACCGCGGTTTATTAGGGAAAATAAAGTATGTATTAACAGTAAAAGATATTTTCCCACAGTGAAACGTAGCTTATGTGTTAATCCAGCGTGTCAGCTAACTCCACACCAAATTTTATTAAAATCGCTCCATAGACCTTAAAAAGGTCAACAAAAAATCCACCATTGTAGACTTTTTTGTTGGCCTTTTTAAGGTGAATTTTTAAAAACCTATTTAGAGGCTAGAAATTCCACCCATGCCGGGTTTCAAACCCGCGACCTCTGGCTATCCGTGCCAGCGGATTTTCCAACTGAACTAATGGGCGACTCACCGGCATCTGTGAAATTTTGAACCTCTTTACAATATTCTCTGCAGGTACAATAATGTAGTACATTATTTTCATTTATCTCGTGGGAGCAAGCGTTTGCAATGCAAGCGAAAAAAATTGTTTATTTACAACATCACATTAGAAAGGAACCTCTAAATTTTCAGTGTTTCTTTACAATATATGAAATGTTTTACATATGTAAACCTTTCTCGTGTATCACTCTATCTAGTAAAAATACCGCTTCAAAATCCGTTGTGTAGTTTTAAAAATTTAAGCCTACATACAGCGACAGCGACTTTGGTTTATACTAGTGCCCTCGCTCCACGTCTTATGTGAGTTGTTGACGCCCACATTGGGACGGACAAACTGTTTATACTATTAGTGATAGTGATGATGAATTGGAGATTCGACGCGTCTTTTCGGTGCCCTCGCCCCACGACCTATGTGATTTGCCGATGCCTTGCTTATCCCGCGTCATAGGTCTCGATACCACACGATGAGACTGCCTGAGATTGATTGCTTCGTTGGTGTAGCCATTAAGGCACTTAGGCACCAAGACAGAGGTTCGATCCACGCCCTGCTTATCCCGCGTCATAGGTCTCGATACCATACGATGAGACTGCCTGAGATTAATGGCTTCGTTTGCCTAGCCGTTAAGGCGCTTAGGCACCAAGACAGAGGTTCGATCCACGCCCTGCTTATCCCGCGTCATAGGTCTCGATACCACACGGTGAGACTGCCTGAGATAATTGCTTCGTTTGCCTAGCCGTTAAGGCGCTTAGGCATCAAGACAGAGGTTTGATCCACGCCCTGCTTATATCGCATCATAGGTCTCGATACTACACGAAGAGACTGCCTGAGATTGATTGCTGCGTTGGTACAGCCATTAATGCACTTAGGCACCAAGTCAGAGGTTTGATCCACGCCCTGCTTATATCGCATCATAGGTCTCGATACTACACGAAGAGACTGCCTGAGATTGATTGCTGCGTTGGTACAGCCATTAATGCACTTAGGCACCAAGTCAGAGGTTCGATCCACGCCCTGCTTATCTCGCATCATAGGTCTCGATACCACACGATAAGACTGCCTGAGATTGATTGCTGCGTTGGTATAGCCATTAAGGCACTTAGGCACCAAGACAGAGGTTCGATCCACGCCCTGCTTATCCCGCATCATAGGTCTCGATACCACACGATGAGACTGCCTGAGATTGATTGCTTCGTTTGTGTAGCCATTAAGGCACTTAGGCACCAAGACAGAGGTTTTATCCACGCCCTGCTTATCCCGCGTCATAGGTCTCGATGCCACACGATGAGACTGCCTGAGATTGATTGCTGCGTTGGTATAGCCATTAAGGCACTTAGGCACCAAGACAGAGGTTCGATCCACGCCCTGCTTATCCCGCATCATAGGTCTCGATACCACACGATGAGACTGCCTGAGATTAATGGCTTCGTTTGCCTAGCCGTTAAGGCGCTTAGGCACCAAGACAGAGGTTCGATCCACGCCCTGCTTATCCCGCGTCATAGGTCTCGATGCCACACGATGAGACTGCCTGAGATTAATTGCTTCGTTGGTTTAGCCGTTAAGGTGCTTAGGTACCAGGACAGAGATTCGATGGGTCCGATTTCCATTGGAAGCCGCCGTACATTTTTATGAGTGATCTCAGTCTAGGTGTATTTGTGACGAGGTGCATATTTGTAACGTCCTTGCCTGGTTACCATAGTGCAGGGTATCCTAGTTTGGGACCAGGTCAAGTAATTGTGTTTTATGGAAGTTATTATTGCTATTATTAAGGCTTTGTTTTACTGTTTGTACCTAATAAGTAATATTGTGTTAGATTACGTATTACTTAATACCCTAACAATAAATATATTGCGTGTTGTGATCTCCTGCTTGTAGATAGTACACTACAATCACTATAACAGTCATATCGACGGTTGAGAATCAATACCACCTAACTGTCGTTTTTGCGATTTTGCCTTTTTAATGCAGTTCGCTTTAAAATTCAATTTAACTGTCACGTCGTAGTGTAACTTTCTATTTGGTCATACTAAAATAAATAAAAAAACTGAAAAAAATTTAATAATAATTAGACTGAGTTAAAAACCTATTTGGAGGCTAAAAATTTCACCCATGCCGGGATTCGAACCCGCAACCTCTGGCTATCCGTGCCAGCGCTCTACCAATTGAGCTCAATTGGTAGAGCGCTGGCACGGATAGCCAGAGGTTGCGGGTTCGAATCCCGGCATGGGTGAAATTTTTAGCCTCTAAATAGGTTTTTAAATTTGTCCTTAGCACGGGTTAGTGCATTATAAATAAAAATAGTATAATTAGACTGAGGTCAAATGATTTTGGTTTTAAAAGCGTGTTGCGTTTAAAAATACACCCCAGCGTTTATTTATGAATGCCTGACAAACTGGAGTCTAGATTGAATATGGGTCAAATGAAACAAAACTTTTGTACCTGTCCTAAATAATATTCAGTGTGGTTTGGGCATATATTCCACTATTCGAGAGTGAAAAATCGATGACCGCACCACGGAAATTGATATGACTAGCAATTCCCACCTCGTTATTGTTCCAACACTTTAATATGAACGTGCAAAGTGTTAATAAGATAATAATATTGGCCTTATTGCATCTACTTAATGAGATGATTTATACAGCGCCCAGTGGTATCTTCACCCACACTAGATGGGTAAAGGGACCACTCCGACGCTGTAGTGCCTGGGACATGGTTTTATAAATGGTGTAGGCTTGTCCAGTACCTATACCACCCTGACAGCTTAGTCGGCCTAGCCCACAGGAAAGACTAGTCAATACGTGCGGAGCCAACCAAGCCGCGGGTTTCCTCACGATGTTTTCCTTCACCGTTAGCGAGTGGTATTGCGACTACAAATTCGCAAATGTACGTAACTTTGAAATTAAACAAAGTCATTGGTACATGCCCGCACTCGGGATCGAACCTGGGGCTGTAGCTTGCCAGTCTATGGTTCTACCCACTGAGCTACCACCGCTTACTAATAAGATAAAGTACATAAAAAGCGGTGGCAGTGCAGCGGTAGAGTGCCAGGCTCAGATTGTGATCAAGGGTTTGAATCCTGGCATTTACTAAATATAAAAACCTATTTAGAGTCTAAAAATTTCACCCATGCCGGGATTCGAACCCGCAACCTCTGGCTATCCGTGCCAGCGCTCTATCAATTGAGCCAATGGGCGACTCACGGCATCAGTGAAATTTCGAACCTCTTTACACTATTCTATGTATTACGTACAGACAGCGACATCTGACTTAAGCAAATTGCATTACTTACAGCCCCGACCACCTACTTTGCAGTTAGGTTTAACATCGGAACGATATCACTGTACCCACATGATTATACTATTTTTATTTTTAATGCACTAACCCGTACTAAGGAACAATTTTAAAAACCTATTTAGAGGCTAAAAATTTCACCCATGCCGGGATTCGAACCCGCGCAACCTCTGGCTATCCGTGCCAGCGCTCTACCAATTGAGCCAATGGGCGACCCACGGCATCAATGTAATTTACTAAATTACTAAATTAGTATTTACTAAATACTTTGTTTTCTATGTTCACTCGCTAACTGTAAAGGGGAACCTACCTTTCTTATGGAAGAGACCCGTGCGGTGGGGACATAATGGGTTGATGATGAACTGTGAAGGAAAGCTAGTGTCTAAGCTGTGTAGGTATATCCCTCAGCGCTTGGTAGGTACAATGGCCTACGGACAAGAGCGGGTGATCGTGCTGTTCCACTATAAAGGGAAATTTTCCGTCAGGCAGAGCGTATGCCTGTGGTCGGCCGGTCTAACTGTTGTTAGTCGGACGTGTTATTTATTGTATATCACGTAAAACACTTTGGTTGCGCGATGCAGGAATGTTGGAGTTTTTAGTGCGCGCGCAGAGTTGACATGTGGTTGCCACAGGCCCAGCTATGAGGCTAAGGCCGGAAATCTCAGGTCTAAATATAGAGGCAGGCCTGTCACCACCACTCTAATGGTTCTAGAGAAAAAGTTGACTGTCAACATGCGTTAATTGCGGATCGCGGACTATTTCAAGCGCCGAGGCATGTCAAAACCTTAGACATTCAGGTTTCCACACGACGTTTTTATCACTGCAAACGAGTATACCTATTCCTAACACAAATTCACAAACGTAACTAAATTATATTCTTTTTAATGCACTAACCCGTGCTAAGGACAATTTTAAAACCTATTTCGAGGCTAAAAATACCACCTATGATGGGACTCGAACCCGCGACCTCTGGCTAACCGTGCCAGCGCTCTCCCAACTCAGCTATACATGGTTGGATTTTTTAGACATTAAATAGGTTTTTTTAAAACGTAACTAGAGGCAAAGACAATGTTACGTGCCGGGATTTGAAACTGCTACTTCTGGAATGTGTTCTACTGACCGCACAGGTTTTCTTACGACGTCATCCTTCACGGTAGAAGAGCGGTGGTAGCGGAGCGGTGTAGAACGCCGGCTTCTCAATCGGGAGGTCGTGGGTTCGAACCCCGGCATGTACCAATGACTTTGTTTTCTGAGTATGTACATTCGTGAAATTATAGTAGCTAAATGAAATTATACTACTCGCTGATTTTGAAGGAAAACATTGTTAGGAAACCCTAGTGTCTGAGGTGTTTGCGTACCTCAGCGCTTGCTACGTACAATGGCCCAACTATGAAGCTAAGTACGGAAATCTCAGGTCTAATAACAACTATCTGTTATTAAATTCACAAATATGCCCAACTTACAGAATAAATACATCGGTACATGTCGGGTGTGAAAGCATGCGCTGCCGCTGCTCGCATCATTATACATAATTAATAACGTTCGGTTTGCTGCACAGTTACTGAAAGCCTTCTGTAATGAGGCTTTAAACTTTTGACAGTTCGTAACGAAATTCTGATTAAGCTGAAATGTAACAATTCGACAATCCTTAATTTTCGCTCATTATGCCTGCAGATTCGTCTTATTATTCATAACTTTTGGCTTTTAATATTGAAAATTATATAATGAATATTATTTGTTGCACGGACGCTATTTACATACTCAATGGTAAACATTGCAATGAAAATATTGGTCTTTTTAACCGACTTCAAAAAAGTAGGAGGTTAACAATTTGACTCGTATGTTATTATTTTTTTACTATTTTTTCGCATAAATACGTCATATCTTAAATGTTTTTTTATATACGTCTCCTATCGAAGGTTGCCATACAATTCAACTATATTGCTGTGATTGAAGCATCAATCACAGCAATATTATTACAATCTCACTACTGTCTTACGTCCTTTTTAATATATATTTATAATACCTATGTTGTGATAGTTATTAGTATATATATATTTTTATATATATTTTATATATTTTATATATTTTTAAATATAATTATTATCTATTATAAGTATATAGTGCATATTTACTTACTTATATATTATATCTACTTATTGAGTACTTATCAGCTTATCTAATTTTAACTAAGTTTCTCTTCCGTTTTGTTTCGAATGCCTACCATTTAATCTCTGCACCATCTATGGTTGACTGGTAGAAAATGCTTATAGCATTAAGTTCGCCACATTGCCATTGTATTTTTTTTACTTATGTGCAATAAACGTATTAATAATAATAATTATAATCAACATTAACCTCTATAAGTTATTCGAACGATGGTGCGTATGTTTTCGGATCAAATGTATCCTGTATGTTGTACTATATTACTATATTAAACTTGTTTAGTGGCGATGATTTATTAGGCAATAACTTATTACTTAAATTTCCAACGTTTTGTCAACGATGCAGTTACCGTGGTCGTTACAGGTAATTACATTGAGCCGGATAAATAATTGCAATTTGATCCTTTTAATGTGTGTATAAGCATCGCGAGACCTTCAAAACTAGTATTGAGTGTTAGAAATAAATTAATTAACACCTCAACCGATTTCCATATGACTAATATTTGCCTATAGCAATAAAAAAACTGTGCATTGTAAACCATAAGCTAGAGTAAAATTTACAGGTAGAAT
The DNA here is from genome assembly GCA_934045075.1 of Yponomeuta sedellus. Classification (NCBI taxonomy): domain Eukaryota; kingdom Metazoa; phylum Arthropoda; class Insecta; order Lepidoptera; family Yponomeutidae; genus Yponomeuta; species Yponomeuta sedellus. Next base: position 15,411,829 of record OW203731.1, read on the forward strand.
TAAGTTAGCCGCATTGCCATAATTATTTCTACACTATTTTTATTTTTAATGCACTAACCCGTGCTAAGGACAAATTTAAAAACCTATTTAGAGGCTAAAAATTTCACCCATGCCGGGATTCGAACCCGCAACCTCTGGCTATCCGTGCTAGCGCTCTTCCAATTGAGCCAATCGGCGACTCACCGGCATCAGTGAAATTTCGAACCTCTTTACACTATTCTCTGTATTACGTACAGTGATATCGTTCCGATGTAAAACCTAACTGCAAAGTAGGTAGTCGGGGCTGTAAGTGATGCAATTTTCTTAAGCCAGATGTCGCTGCCTGTACGTAATACAGAGAATCCTTAGCACGGGTTAGTGCATTAAAAATAAAAATAGTGTAATCATGTGGGTACAGTGATATCGTTCCGATGTAAAACCTAACTGCAAAGTAGGTAGTCGGGGCTGTAAGTAATGCAATTTGCTTAAGTCAGATGTCGCTGCCTGTACGTAATACAGAGAATAGTGTAAAGAGGTTCGAAATTTCACTGATGCCGGTGAGTCGCCCATTGGCTCAATTGGAAGAGCGCTGGCACGGATAGCCAGAGGTTGCGGGTTCGAATCCCGGCATGGGTGAAATTTTTAGCCTCTAAATAGGTTTTTAAATAATTAGTTCTTTTTCTTTGGTCCCTTTAATGCTCCATGGAGTCTTAGGCTTTCCATTTATTTTTGCTCATGGCTAGCGAGAGTAGCTGTACCCAAGTTATGCTGGTTATTTATTTAAATTAATTTAACTTACTGTTCTCTAATAATAGTTATAGTTATTTTTGTACAATAAACGTATTAATGACAACAATATATCAAACAGCGCATAAAAAAATGGTAAATCGATCAAAGACTATTCAAAAGTTCTTCTATACTAGCTGACCCAGCGAACTTTGAACCGCCTAACAGTCAATGCTTTAATATATTTTTTATTTTCTCTCCATAAGAACCATCCTCGTACTTCAAGGAATATTCTAAAAATAAAATTACGAAATTGGTTCAGCTGCTCTCAAGATTTGCGCTTTCCAACATTTAGCGATTCACTTTTATATTATAGATTAAAAAAACTTATAAAGTCTTTTAATGTATTGTCTCTTCTGGAGTGTAAAATATAGTATATTTCATTACAAGTGCGGAAAGCCTGTCATTGTGAAGAGTTCCGACAAATGTCTACCCGAGCCGAGGCGCAGCCGAAGGCGAGGGTTGACAGTCGGAACAAGTTGCAATGACGGTTCCGCACGTGTACTGTACGACTATTTTTAATACAGTGTTTGTTTTTATATACTATTGCGAAAAAAATAAGCAATTTGATAAAGAAAAATTATTTGGAAAATGGCGCCAACCGTAAAAAAATAGAAGCAAAGTTTTTTTTTCTTCACCCTTTCTAGTAGGCAAAGGGAACTTTGCCCGTACAGCCAATAAAAAAAATCTTCTGAAGACTTAGAAGATTTTTTTTATTGACATGTAATGAAAATGAAATTTAATGAGATGAAATGAAATGAAACCTTACTAAACTCATTCAATCAAATCATTAAATCTGATATTGAAACAAATTAGTAGCTCATAAAAACTTCTATGATTTTTTTTAGTAAAAACTTCATGGTTGGTTTTTCTTTTTAATAGACATTATTTTAAAAACCTATTTAGAGGCTAAAAATTTCACCCATGCCGGGATTCGAACCCGCAACCTCTGGCTATCCGTACCAGCGCTCTACCAATTGAGCCAATGGGCGACTCACGGCATCAGTGAAATTTCGAACCTCTTTACAATATTCTCTGTATTACGTACAGGCAGCGACATCTGACTTAAGCAAATTGCCTCTAAATAGGTTTTTATATTTGTTCCTTAGCACGGGTTAGTGCATTAAAAATAAAAATAGTGTAATCATGTGGGTACAGTGATATCGTTTCGATGTTAAACCTAACTGCAAAGTAGGTAGTCGGGGCTGTAAGTAATGCAATTTGCTTAAGTCAGATGTCGCTGCCTGTACGTAATACAGAGAATATTGTAAAGAGGTTCGAAATTTCACTGATGCCGTGAGTCGCCCATTGGCGCAATTGGTAGAGCGCTGGTACGGATAGCCAGAGGTTGCGGGTTCGAATCCCGGCATGGGTGAAATTTTTAGCCTCTAAATAGGTTTTTAAATTTGTTCCTTAGCACGGGTTAGTGCATTAAAAATAAAAATAGTGTAGACATTATTTTGACAATTGGGAAAGAAAACGTAGGAGTGCGGGAAAGGTAAAAAAAAAGCACGAGTGTGTTATAGCCCACATCCCGGACGCTATACTTCACTGTAATACGCCACTTTTTGAGCAACTGTATTAAAATAGTACATTACACAACTAGGGTGGTAATACAAAGAAAGGCCGAGATCGCAGAAGTTTGCGGCCCGAGCTGCAAGCGAGGGACGTAAATATGCGATCAAGAGCTTTCTTTATTACCTCCCGTGTTGTGTACATCTTTTTATGTCTACACTTGGCCAGAAAGCGGCTTTTTCCATACGCGCAGCGTGCGGAAAAAGCCACTTTATTGCCAGGTGTGGCATAAAATATTTTTATGCCACACTTGGCCAGAAAAAGATGAACACGGGAGGTAATAAAGAAAGCTCTCGATCGCATATTTACGTCCCTCGCTTGCAGCTCGGGCCGCAAACTTCTGCGATCTCGGCCTTTCTTTGTATTACCACCCTAGTTGTGTAATGTACTATTATAACATATTTGCTCGTAAAGTGGTTGTTATTACACCAATTTCAATATCGTAATGTATCTCATTACGTACTTGTGCGATAATGTACAGTGCGTTCACATTAACTTGACGCGTGAGAGAATTGGTAACAAGGACATAACATGTGAATTAGCTTTTGGACCTAATCGGAAGATGGTAAAACAAGCCCTCAATCCTTTTATTTTCCCCAAGTAATGGGAATGATTTCTTATTTAACATGGTAACAGTAAACATCTCAGTGCTACCAATTCTCTCACGCGTCAAATTAATGTGAACGCACTATAATGTAAAAGGCACGTGTTTTTTTTTTAATAAAGTTTTAAGATACTCCGTCTAAAAATGAACGATACTTTTAAAAATCTTAGCAAAGAGGTTTTAACACAAAAAAGTGGTCAATATTTTATGAATAAAATTAACTTTGGGAAATAAAATATAACAAATAAACATTTAATTCTTTAATTTAATAAATTTTGACAATAAATTACAACCTGTAACAAAAACACAAAATATTAATTTACTTTATTAGTAATACTGGCTGTTTTTGTACCTTTGCCTACAAAAAAAAAAAGTTGATACACGCGCATCGCTTATTTGTGGACAAGTAAAAATAAATCCGCGCGCTTTTTCTTTTCGATGTATTGTTTTTATTTGAAAATGTCGTCAAGTTGTAAGTAACAAAGTCAGAGTTTTATTAATTTCCTCGTAATTATGTTATAAAACGTCGTATGACATACGTGCGCTTTGAAAATTACAGCCTCTGCTTCCTTATAGCCCTCGCCGATGGCTCGGGCTAGTAATATCGCCTCGGCTGTAATTTTCAACATACCGCACTTATATCATAATGTACTATTATCATCATGTTTCAGGTATGAAGGATTTTAGAAGAAGTCTTGTATAAGCTTTCTGCGTCTGCGGCAAGCCAGCCTAATTGAGCCGTATCCTTCAGATACCTGTCCTAAGTGTAAGTAAAATCACTAATATTAATGCAATGGAAATTATACAAAAATGGGTGACGTAACCTTAAATTTTAAAATTATAGAAAGAATTAAAGAAATATAAAATAGTAAAAAGGCTTACTGTGTGGTGTCGGCCTAGAGAATAGCACCAACCCAAATTCTTCCCCTAGGTGTCATAAAAGGCGACTAAGGGACACAAACTGGGGGGTAGGCAGCAGCGCCCCCTGCAGTACAATTCCACCAAACTGCGATCCCCAACCCGCATGCCCAGCGTGGGGATTATGGGTATTACCCCACAGTGATGGCACAACATTGCGCTATGGCGCACATTAGGGGAGGGCTATGTCCAGCAGTGGACTAATATAGCCTGAAGAAGAAGAAAGAGGTTTGCACCGTTACAATATAATCGATCCTCGGCAATTCTCCGGCCGTGTGTGTTCGCCTGTCGGATCGACTTACATAAGTACACCGAATCGACTGCGAGCATAATGGAGTACTTGCGCAAGAAAAAAGTTTTGTCTCAATATTTTAAGACTCGACAGTAGCAATTATGAGAGACGCTCACTGGAAGTATTATCTCTGACAAAAAAGACATTAAACCGATCACAGAATTGCACATTTGTGTTAACAGATTGCCGCGTAAGGGGTAGAAAATATGTTTTAATCCAGGGTGGATACGCGTAGTAATTAACCTTTACTTCCACACAACACAATTTCTTGTCTTGCTCTTAAACTAGGTTAGGCTATGTGCTATGGTAACCAGGCACGGAGATCACAAATATGAAAATACAGTCAAACTGATGCCATTTGCACCAATGTACAAACCAGTGGAAATCGCACCCATGACCTCCGGCGAGGTAATTAGACTGAATTAAGCCTACTCATTCTCAAAGAGAAATTCTGTGCCCTGTATTGGGACCTATACGCTTCATATAAAAAAACAATGGAAAGTAAACCTCGAAAGATGAATAAATGTAGTTTTCTATGCCAGGTGGTAGACACTGGTCTCTACCTACCAATACAATAGGCGTGAGTTAATACGGTGTTTGTATGTAAATTCTTCTGTATGACTTATATTTTTGCCACAATAAAACCCGTCGGAAAGTAATTGAAGTCACGTGATACAAAAACGCGCCACACAAATTAGACGCAAACTATGTCATTACATTACGTTACGGTGCGTCAGCATTTAAGTTTTTATATCACGTAAAATAATGTTTTTGAGTCTGCAACTGTGTTTGAACACGTTATATTTTAATTAAAAAAAAACGAAAGAAAAAGTTTTTTCTGTAATTAACACAAATCAATATTTCGCATTTTTGAGATGAAAGGTCTCAAAAACGCCAAACAAAATATTTCTTCTGTGGGTGCAGTAGTAGCAATGTCACTCCATTTTAAGTTTGACGCAAGGCCCCCATTGTGGCTCAATAAAACATTCATATGACACGCGCCGCGGCCGACAGTCGTCGACAATAAATAATACTTTATCTATCCACCATTCGTCTTGCTGTCGCGCGGCCCTTGTTTTGGGTTTTAAAAACCCGGTCAAGTGCAAGTCAAACTTGCGCGCCCAGAGGTTTAAACGTTTAAACGTCTTTCACATCCTAGTTCTCACAAGACAGGCTTGGCTATTGCGAAAAACACCAATAAGCAACTACGTGTATTAGTGGCAATCTTCCTCAAACCTAGCAACCCACACTCTTCAGTTACACATGCTGTAGAATAGGATGCTAAAAAGCTTACATTTGCTAGCAATAAGCATGCTAGTTTTAAACTATCCCCTGAATAAGCATGCTCAAAGCAAACACTCAAAAAAATCATCCTCTCGCTGGCGATGCAATGCATCTAAAAACTTCTCTCAGGTGGACAGAGGAAAGAATGATTTAGAAAATTAAGATTAAGAGAAGTAGTTTTTTTTATAAAAACAAATATAATGCTATAAACATATTATCTTGTTTAAAGCTCTTTGTTTAGGTGCACCGACTATCCATATTTTAGTTCCTTTTTTCCATCAATAATGCCTTGTGTACGTACATACGTTAACGTTATCAACCCTTGTATGTCCTCTGCTGGGGTACGGGTTTCTTCCTGCATTGCAGGAAAGTTAGGTCATACGCCACCACCCTAAGTCCGGGTTGGTGGAGGATTGTAAGACAGTGGCGGGCCTTACTGTCAGAAGTTACAAGCCGCTCATAAGGCCTCTGACATGGCTTGTCGACTGCCTTTACATGACAGCCGGCACCAACGGCTTAACGTGCCTTGCGAAGCACCGAAGCGCTTGGAAAAATGCCACTAGCGGTAGTCACGGGACAATTACCCATCCTGCACCTTACCGCCTGTGGTTGTTTAACTCAAGTGATTGATTCCAATCACTCTATTTTCCCAAGCCACGAGCGTGTTCATACAACAAAGAATATTCTGTCTATATTTTTGTAGATCAGACAGACAGGCACACATTCAAACGTTGTAGGCATAGAAAAAGGGTCCCATTGAGACCCTTTGGGAACAGAACTCTAAATAAAAAAGGAACGCTTCGTTGTAGATTTTTCGCTGGATAAGTCGAGTTTTGATTACCAGCGCGTTTTTGTGAATAATGGTTTTACTGTGTTCTAACTAAATGGCCAGTTAAATTAGGTATGTTTGTTTAATAAGTCATTACTTTAGATATAACTTATCGAACACCTTTGCGTGTTTTCAGTTAAGCCTTAAAGAGTGTCAACGACTTCATTAGTAGGCAACATGAAATGTCTTTCGATATCAACCCTTGTATTTCCCAACTGCTAGAGCACGGGTCGCTTTCACCACGGGGGCTAAGTCCGGGTTGGTGGATGATTGTAAGATAGTGGCGAGCCTTACTGTCAGAAGCTATCAAGCCACCCATAAGACCTCTGCCATGCCTTAACGACTGCCATTACATGACAGCCGGCACCATTGCTTAACGTGCCTTGCGACAGGTCTTTGAACTGACATGTTTTGTCAGCGTCAAATCTGCTAGAACTTTTTGGCTATAATTCTAATAATAATATAAATGTGAAAAATTGTGAAGATGTTTGGATTTTTGTTACAAAATCACGCAAGAACCACTAAACGGATTCATATGAAACCTGGAGTACAGACAAAGATCTAAATTGAGATGTACGTACTTGGTAATGCGTCCTGCTCTAATCCTGCGCCGACAAAGTCACGGGCACCAGCTAGTGTAATTTTTAAAAATCTTGTGCCAGTTGTTGTTGCTGAACTCCTCCTAAACGGCTTCACCGATTTTTACAAGAAAATTATTGTAACAAGAGAACCATTTGGGCATGGGCCCCACTTTCTCGTTCGCACACAGACTATCGTTCTCGCTCCCTGCCCTCCCGCTGCGCCCCACCAACAAGCAACGGCCGCCAGAGCCCAATATAAGGAGCCGCACCACATAATGAAGATCACTTAGCTAGCGACCGCGCTGGACAAGACAGGCTTAACTGCTGGTCTATCTAGTAACGTCTGGACTAGGGCTCAACTAGAAGACTGCGCTGGACAAGACCGGCTTTAGTGCTGGTCTAACCAGTAACGTCAGGTTAGGGACACTAGACGCAACCAGCTTAACTGCAGGACCTCTAGTGTTTTCTCACAGTATCTATAGGGATAGCAATGTCTTTCAAAACATTATGTCGATAGAAAATACCTACCTATGTACAGTTATATGTAAATCGAATCAATACAAGGATTTACTTCTGCTGCTCAATTGGCGTTTTCACTTAACCACCCCCTTCACATCTGTATTCATTAAGTCTGAAAAAAGGTCTTACGTGGCAAAACAACGTTTGCGGGATCAGTGGTACTCACTCACTCAACTTATGTTATATGTTAAAAACTTGCACATAATTTCATAAAATTACTAATAAAAAACGGCCAAATGACAAACAATTTGTTACAGGATTTTATTTGACATATATTAACTAGGTAGTACATCAGATTATACTAGTACATACTAAGTTAGCTTTCCACAACTAACAACTTTAAAAAAGTTTGTTACGCCATTGAATACTTTAAATTCAATGGTTACGCTTTATTGCACAAAAATTATAATAAAAAAAACCTTAATTAGCAGGTTAGTAAATCAACAATAAAAAATATTTTATAACAAAAATATTCAGCCGTTTTGTATGTGTATGCCAATTTTCAGATTTGTAGTGTAATCGTGTATGAGCAAACCAAGGATACACAGACAGAAAAAGGTGCAGATGAACGGACATTGCGAAACTATAAGGGGTCCTTATTGACTACGGTTCCTTTTATACTACAGAACCCTAAAACTGTCAGTCCTACCTAATACACACGTAGTAAGAAAAACTTGTAGAAAAACACGGTGTAAGAAATATATTGGGCACGCGGAGTAATTAAGCCCATACTCTTCGAGAGAAAGTCTTTGCCCTGTAGGAAGACTTATAAAGGCTTCATAAAAAAGAGATGATAGTGTAAATATGCATGTTTTAAACTTATGTTAATGTTTGCAAAAGGCGAAATTGCATTCTCGTACTCGTAATTAAACATTTTTCTTTAATCTTCTCTAGAAAAAACTTTAATAACTACACTATTTTTATTTTTAATGCACTAACCCGTGCTAAGGAACAAATTTAAAAACCTAATTAGAGGCTAAAAATTTCACCCATGCCGGGACTCGAACCCGCAACCTCTGGCTATCCGTACCAGCGCTCTACCAATTGAGCCAATGGGCGGCTCACGGCATCAGTGAAATTTCGAACCTCTTTACAATATTCTCTGTATTACGTACAAGCAGCGACATCTGACTTAAGCAAATTGCATTACTTACAGCCCCGACTACCTACTTTGCAGTTAGGTTAACATCGGAACGATATCACTGTACCCACAGGATTACACTATTTTTATTTTTAATGCACTAACCCGTGCTAAGGAACAAATTTAAAAACCTATTTAGAGGCAAAAAATTTCACCCATGCCGGGACTCGAACCCGCAACCTCTGGCTATCCCGAGTCCCGGCATGGGTGAAATTTTTAGCCTCTAAATAGGTTTTTAAACTTTAATAACGTTAATACTTCATTGAAAATCCTCATTTACAAGCTCGCTGTCAAAATCTCACTAGGAAATGTGATTCCGGTTGAAGCGAGGCCAGTAATCAGCGCTAAATAAGAGGCTAAACCCTCTAAATAGTTGACCCTCCGACATTTACATAGAAATGAGGCCGTCCTGTCAGGGGTCCTGGGAGCTATTCACAGACGCTCGACGTCAGTGTTTCCTACAAATAAAACCGGTCAAGTGCGTGTCAGGCCACGCGCAGTTTTTTACTTACCTTAAAAACATCGATATCACTGCTGGGCACGGGTCTCTTCCAGTATCGTAGGTACTCGCCACTTCAGTTTATCCGTGTGCACGGCAACTGCAACACTACCGAAACATCAGGCATTAAGGTAATTGTTATTAACCCTTGTATGTCCCCACTGCTGGCGCACGGGTCTCTTCCAGCATCGCAGGAAGGTTAGGCCATACTCCACCACGGGGGCCAAGTCCGGGTTGGTGGAGGACTGTAAGACAGTGGCGGGCCTTACTGTCAGTCGTTAAGCCATGTCAGAGGCCTCATGGGCGGCTTGATAATTTCTGACCCTAAGGCCCGCCACAGTCTTACAACCCTCCACCAACCCGGACTTGGCCCCCGTGGTGGAGTATGGCCTAACCTTCCTGCGATGCAAGTAGAGACCCATGCTCCAGTAGTGGTGACATATAAGGGTTGATAACGATGGAGTCGGTCGGTCGGTCGGTTAATATGGCAAAACAACGTTCGCGGGTTCCGTTAGTAATTTAGTATAATAAATTACGGTAGTAAGACTTTCCGGACTATTTCCAGTTTTCCCGGGAACAGCACATCATTAGTCCTACCTAATATGTGGTGCTGTCACTACGACTGTCACCATCTCGACAAGTGAAAATATGGTACGCCAGCCAGTACAAGCATACGTATCGTACCGGCCTGAAAAAGACACTGAGCGGCACAGAGAAAATGTCCAGATTAGACGTGGCACTGCACACGCACACTAGATAAGCTGACTAACTGGAGTTCCGAATGTAGGACAAACGTTTTTACTTTGTAAGAGAAATAACTTGCCTTTTAAGCTGTTTATGTATATATCTGTGGTCAAGAGACAAATTACTGAATTGAAAATTGTGGTAATAAAGATAAGATGTATGTAAGTAGTATATACTTCATGTACACCTACCTACTCTCTTTATCTTTCAGTTCTATCCATCCCAATGACTACCACTAGCAATTTTTCCGATCGCTTCCGGGCTTCGTAGGGCACATTAAGCCGTTGGTGCCGGCTGTCATGTAATGGCAGTCGTTAAGCCCTCTCAGAGGCACTCTGGGCGGCTTGATAACCAGTAAGGCCCGCCACACTCTTACAATCCTCCACCAACCCGGCCTTGGCCCCCGTAGTGGAGTAATGGCCTAAGGTTGTCTGTAAGAGATCGCTTTTAGCAATGAGACCGCCAATTGTATACGGCAATAGCTTAGATGTGTAAGCCTTTTTATGTATTTTGTTTTCTGGTATGTACAATAAAGAGTTCTAATCTAATCTATTATTATTCAGTCGTTTGAAACATGAAATGAAGGTTATATTATATTAAACGGGTCAAATCAAGATTATATATTAGGTAAAACGTATTTATCTTATTTCCCGACATTTCGGCTGCGTTACAGTTGCCGTGGTCTCGGGTAGACCATGGATGAGTATCGCGAATCATTAAGAAATACTATGAAATGCAGGTGTAACGAAAAGTGAATCAGCGGTGGCCACGCTTGGTAATTAAGCCCCTACTCTTTCTGATAAAAAGCTTTTGCCCTGCAGTGGGGCGTTTATAGGCTATATAAAAATATTATACTATTTTTATTTTAATGCACTAACCCGTGCTAAGGAACAAATTTAAAAACCTATTTAGAGGCTACAAATTTCACCCATGCCGGGATTCGAACCCGCAACCTCTGGTTATCCGTGCCAGCGCTCTACCAATTGAGCCAATGGGCGACTCACGGCATCAGTGAAATTTCGAACCTCTTTACACTATTCTCTGTATTACGTACAGGCAGCGACATCTGACTTAAGCAAATTGCCTCTAAATAGGTTTTTAAATTTGTTCCTTAGCACGGGTTACCCACATGATTATACTATTTTTATTTTTAATGCTAAGGAACCCGTGCTAAGGAACAAATTCAAAATTTATTTAATTTTTTAGCCTCTAAATATTGGCTCAATTGGTAGAGCGCTGGCACGGATAGCCAGAGGTTGCGGGTTCGAATCCCGGCATGGGTGAATTTTTTAGCCTCTAAATAGGTTTTTAAATATATAAAAATATTTTTAAAGCCAAGCCAACGTTATACCATAAATGCTGTAAAATATTTTTTTGAAGCGACAATTTCAGTCGGTATCTGTGTCACGTTGTCCAAATTGCTAATTGTCCCCAATTTATAACATATTTTAAGTTTAATAGATTTTTAATCTGAGAACTCCATACTGCACTTTTTCGTGTAGAGTATATATATCAAAATGATTCTTTGAAAGCAGCGCTACGAAAACAAAGACCGAAAACTTAACGAAAGGTATCAGGAGAAACGCACTACTCCGTAAAAAAAGATTACATTGGTACCGCTTTTTGTTACTGTTTTTTTGCAAAAAAAAAAAATTAAAATATACAAAAAACTTTTTACTATAATATGTATTCCTTGTAAAAAGGAGGGGCTAAGCAATATATTTACCTAATTTATTGATTAATTTCATAAAAACTTTGTTTACTGCCGCTAAGCCTTTACCTAAGGGCCAATTTCTTAATTGAGAATTTCTAAATAAACACTTAACTGTAGTGCTGTCTCTTTGAATTTCTTAGCAAAGAGCGTGACAGAACGTTACTTAAGCATTTAAATAGTGTAATTCTCAATCAAAATCCGGCCCATAGAATGTACACGGAAAAAGAGTATAAATCCACGAGAAATTGTCTGCCAAAGTCAATTCCGTTCGACAGGACTCCGCCGCGATGTTTTCACAAAATTCGCCGGCACTCAACCCTTTCACGTGCTGGAACACCTCTATTATCGTACACAAAGCTCTCCTCTGTAACTAGTAACTGAAAACCCCTCCCGAATAAGGGTTGGCAATCGCGAAAATGTGCACGTTGACTTCGCTCCTAGAACGGCTTTCGTGAGTGTACCGATAGCTGATAGGTGTACAGATAACTATATTATTAACCAGTGACTTATTAGCCATTGACGCTTATACAACAAGCGTGACTGGCTAAAAAGTCACTGGTTCGTGGCATAATAATTCCCGGTTACATAATTATTAGAATATTTTCGGGGCTTAATCGCGTAGTAATTTATTGCTATTTTACCTCGATCGACATCGTCCGACATTGTCAGTGTAGTGTGACGCAACCCTAATAGTGTTTTGTGATGGCTTATTGAGGGTAGTCTGAAACCTTATCAGCCAAAGATGCGAACGGGCACCAGTCATCAGTCTTCTCGTGACCACGATGACTGTAACGTCGTGGAAACGTCGAGGTAAAATAGCAATAAGTTAGTACGCGATTAACCCCCAGTTTCTCGTATCTTAACAATATGTTAATCTACTGTTAACAGCTGTCAAATATTTTTTTTGTATGCACTTTGGCCATCTGACAGCTTTTAACAATATATTAACGGCTTGTTATTGTACCAGAAACCGGGGGTAAGCCCCGGAAATATTCTAATAAATGTGTTCAAGTCGCGAAAGCTTAAAACGGGTTACATAAAAGAAAACGGTTCATCGAAATCAACATCGACATGCCGTCTACTTTAATGTACTACTTTCTCACACGCCAAAGCATATTATTTTGCGCAAATTGCCTTGAATCCATTATGTAAATCTGTCATACTGAAAAAAGCTCCTAAGGCATACTATAATATAAAACCGGCCACCGCAACTTCGCTCCGGACGTAGTTCGCAATAGCATGAGATGGTAGGAGCAAGAGTTAACGGGACCGCGGCTGCGGCGAATGTTCTCGAACTATCTGAGAGACCCTACTCAGAGCCACAGCATAAAACTGGGTACTGACGGACGTTACGAGGTGTAATGTAACATTCGCCGTACTAGCCACTTTAGTCTATCCGTGACCACGGCAACTGCAACGCTACCGAAACGTCAGGAATTGAGGTAATTACGTTTTACCTAATAAATAATCGCAATTCGATATCAACACGTTGTACGTTCCCACTTCTGGGGCACGGGACACTTCCTGCATTGCAGGAAGGTCAGGCCTTCACCATGGGGCCAAGTCCGGGCTTATGGAGGATTGTAAGACAGTGGCGGGCCTTACTGTCAGAGGTACCCGGCATGTACCAATGACTTTGTTTTCTAAGTTATGTACATTCTTAGAAAACAAAGTCGACTTCAGCCAGATCTCGCTGCCTGTACGTTACACAGAGAATAGTGTAAAGAGGTTCGAAATTTCACTGATGCCGGTGAGTCGCCCATTAGCTCAGTTGGATAGAGCGCTGGCACGGATAGCCAGAGGCCGCGGGTTCGAATCCCGGCATGGGTGGAATTTTTAGCCTCTAAATAGGTTTTTAAAAAATATTAATCTTCATATTTACCATAATTATCTTATTATTAATTAAGTTCTATTTGTATTTTTCTATGTAGCTTTTATACGTTTCACTACAAGGCATAAGATTGCACATAGGAATAGAGGGTATGGGCTTAATTATCACGCGTGCCCACCGCAGATTAGCAATTTCAAGCGCTCAGTATGTTGAACACTTGAAAATTGTTTGTGTCCTGTATAAACAATGATTGCTCATTTGGAGCGGTTTGTGTGCCCTTGCTACTTAGGGGTTTAGTTTTTCTACCAAGACTTTGAATTTTCTGGGTTTAAAAAATAATACGTGTCACAAAATTCGAGAAGAGAGGGTTTGGGAACATAATGGAGCCAATCACACGCGAAATCACGTCACTTATGCGGATATCTATTGGTTGACGATGCCGTTATTATCATATTGGTGGTCCATTGCGATGCTGATAGATGGCGCCGAGATTGACAATGGTCTATACCACGATGCTCCAACACTCATGCTTTCCTGCCTTGCATATATTTGTAAAGTCATAGCAAATACTACTCGCTTACAGTGAAGGAAACCTGAGTGTTTAAGGTGTTTACCTCAGCGCTTGTAACTGCTACTCCGCGGTGGGCACGCGTAGTAAGCCCATACTCTCTCTCTGAGAGAAACATAGCATAATGTTACGCCTGTACCTCAGAGGGGTAGGCAATGTTCATGATTAAAACAATCAAAAGTTTGATGATGATGATGGGAGTTCTTGCATAGCCCATATTCTCTACATAAGATCGTTCACGATGCAGGTGAAGGTAATCGCAGTATACATCACAAGGTTCGTCTATAGATAGAATGTATGTCTCGAGGACATGTTCTCGTGTGGTGTCGGTGCTGCATTTCTTCGTTAGGCACATAAATAAATACATAAATAAATATTCATGGACATATTACACAGATCTCGTTAGCCCTATACAAAGTACAACTAAATAACTTGTGTTATAGGTACTAACTCGACGATACATTTCATACAATAAATATATAGATAACCAGAAGACCCGAGACAAACTAAAAAAGTTCGGTTCCTAGTTTAACATAATCCTAACAATGACAAAGCGAACAACTTTTACACATCTCAAGTAGACGCTGTAGAGTTTCATACTTTTCTGTGGCACGTGGCGATTATTAGGCCACGGACTAAGGGCTTAAAGGACGTTGAACTCAAAAAAACTCACAGCACCAGCTTGCAGTAAGCCTAACCCAATTCAGTAATAATCCACGAGTGGGATTCTTCCTTGTCACGCTATGTCTGTTACGATGGCGCCTGCCTTGCCGTTAATCTTCGCTGCAATAGTATTTATTTATTTTCGCATTATATTTATTCTATTTCTAGTCATTCTAACACTTTATTGCACAACCAGAAAAATATTACAACCATGATTCTTAAATCTAAGTAATGTTATACAATTGGCGGTCTTATCGCTAAGAGCGATCTCTTCCAGACAACCTTTGGATGGAGTGGCTTGCATGAAGATTTTAGTCGATAAGTACGTGGTGCATGTACATAAATAATTAAATCGAAAATATATTGACAAAAAACAGCAAAAGAGTGCAAGAATATAATCACCTACGATATAGTGTACAAATATTTAAATAATAATATACATAAATACCTAAAAAATAAATACATATACAATAAAGTAAATGAAAGCAAAATGGGTTTTGAAGCATTGGTCAAAAGTTTGGTTATATTTACATTATTTTGGCAGTTTGACGAGGCGCTTTGCAATATTTTCAAGGCTGGTGTTACCTAACGTTTGTTTTTAGGGTCCCGTACCTCAATAGGAAAAAACGGAACCCTTATAGGATCACTTTGTTGTCCGTCTGTCCGTCCGTCCGTCTGTCAAGACCCTTTTTCTCAGGAACGCGTGGAGGTATGAAGCTGAAATTTATATCAATTACTCAGGTCTACTGTCCCTTGAAGCTGTGAAAAAATCAAACTTCTAAGCCAACGCAATCAAAAGATACAGCCGTTTATGCCGCAAATTTTCGACACTTGCAAGGGAATCAAAATCTACAGGGTGCTTCCCGTGAGCTCAGAATCTTGAAATTTGGTACGAAGCAACGTCTTATAGCATAGATAAAGGAAAAATTACGCAAACCATAAATTTTTAGTTACATCACATAATATATTTTTTTTTTAATAATTTTAAACTTACTACCCATTTCCTCATAAACGCGTAGAGGTATTAAATTGAAATTCATACCAAATACTCAGGTCTATAATACAGGTTTGTACGGAACCCTTGGTGCGCGAGTCTGACTCGCACTTGGCCGGTTTTTAACATTTAAATCCTACTCAATAATAAAAATGTAAAAGTTTTTGAAGATCTTTGTTGCGTAATCACGCTGTTAATATAGTAAAACGGAGTCCCATGAAACTTGGCACACAGATAGATAAGTATCTGAATTGAGGCATAAGATATTTGATAATAATATCCTGGTGTTAGGTTCCCGTGAGATAATATTTTATTGTTACTGTGGCGAGCACATGTCAACTCTGCGCGCGCACTACAAACTCCAACATTCCTGCATGGCGCAATCAAAGTGTTTCATTGACCTACCATAAATATAACGTCCGACTAACAACAGTAGGTCCGGCCGTCCCCAGGCATACGATCTACCTGGCGGGAAATTTCCCTTTATAGTGGAAGAGCACAATCACCCGCTCATCCCTATAGTGGTGACCCCTGACAGAACATCCCTATATTACCATAACCTTTTCTCAAGCCAAAATCTGACATATTTATTTATTACGTTGCCATGGTAACAAGATAATATTATAATGAAATTGTGGGCAGAAGTTCGCCGAGACCGCTTTTAAATTAAATATTAATGTCATTTCAAATCATGGCAGTGTATTTCATAAAATAATTAAATAACAAAAATCAGATCCAAAAAACCAGTCTTAAACTGTGAGAAGCAAAGATAAAAACAATAAAAAGCGTCTCTAAATCTACCATCACGAATTTGGTGGCTGACACAATTACAAATTTAATATAATAAGAGAGCTCTTAAAAGAGATCCTCCATAAAATATTTCAGTCAAATATGCAAATCACTAGGAGGAAAGTTATAATCTTTTCTTGAATAATGAAATTTTAATTAATACGACGTTCAATTGGGATGAAAAAGGGAGTCAAAACACAATGTGCCCAGTTTGCGAATTCGTATTTTTTTTTCAATATAACTTTGTATAAAGAGGTGTTCAGCCGCTTTTGTGATAACAATGGAACAGTCTGTTACGGCGAAATGGGTTGTTCTTTTTTACTGCACAATTTCCTAGTAGAATAATTAAACCCACTTTGTATTTCTTAGAAAAAGTATAGGGTGTAAGAGGTATGAAAACAACCCTTACAAGCTGATGAACATTTACAGTATTAATCTTTAATAAGAACGTTTTCCAGAGCGGCTATATAGCTTTAAGAAAATGTGAGGATGCATATTTATAATCAGGATACTGGTGACCCTCCCCAGAGGAGGTGATGATTGGACGCAGTATTTCACTTTTAGCAAGGAGAGTTTTATTCTCCTTGCTTTAAGGTATCCTTTTAAATGAATAAATAGATAAACAAATCATTTATTCACATAAGACACATAAACGTGTATACAAATTGAAGCCAAAGTCAAGACAGTGGCGGATATACTGTCAGAAGGTATCAAGTCGCCCGCCATAAGGCCTCTGATATGGCTTAACGACTGACATAACATAATATTTAATATAATATTGACCTTTTTGCATCTACGTTACGAGATGATTTATACAGCGTCCAGTGGCGTGAAGATTCACCCACACTAGATGGGTGAAGGGACTACTCCGTTGCTGTAGTGCCTGGGACATGGTTTTATAGATGGTGTAGGCTTGCCCAGCACCTATACCATCCTAACAGCTTAGTCGGCCTAGACCACAGAAAATACTACTCAATACGACGTGCGGAGCCAACCAAGCCGCGGGTGTGGTATTGCGACTGAAAATTCGCAAATGTACGTAAATTTGAAATTTAACAAAGTCATTGGTACATGCCGCACTGGGGATCGAACCTCGGGCTCACGCTTGCGAGTCCATGGTTCTACCCACTGAGCTACCACCGCTTCATAACATTTACATACAGGCATATACATTGCTTGTAGCCCCACACTAGAATACTCTGTGTCGTGTGTACCAGAAACAACGACATCACATATATGTAGACATCCAAGAACTGGGGATTTTTTTGTACGTCGCCGGGGTTCGAAACCGGGACATCTCGCATGGTAGGCAGATGCGCTACCGCTGCGCATTGGCCATAGGCTATGTATAGGCCGTACTGCACCAAGGGGGCCGAGTCCAGATTGGTGAAGGTTTGCAACACTAGTGGCTGGTTTTACTGTCGGAAGTTTTCAAGTCACCCCAAGGCCTCTGACTTTGGCTTATAGACATCCACCATCCATCGACGCCAGCCGGCACTAGCTGCTTAGCACGGAAAATGCCACTAGCGTTAGTCGGAGACGGTCACCCACCCATGCATCGAACGCGTCCTATGTTGCTTAACCTTCATGCACGTTAATATCACTCAGGCAGCCGGGGCTACGCGCGATAAATTTCCAAATTCCGTCAACCTTACTGTGTTGCTCGTAGGTAGGTGCTTTTTCATCAGTCCGAAAATGAGAGGATTAAATTTTATCCGGCCACTAATCTCGGTTGTGAGTGGACACTGTCCAGCGAAGGAGTTTTTATTCGACGTGATGGAATTAAACCGTAGAATTTTTGCATCTGGACTGGAATTAATTTTGGGGCTGGACTGCAGAGGAGAGGATTAACGTTTGAAAATAGACGCTTCTCGATCGGATTGTTTGCTTCTGAATATGTAATACCCACTTGGGCACGTGTTATACCTAACGTATGGAACCAGTTAAGTATTACGAGTAACCAAATAGGTATAATATATCTTTATATAAATAATTATAGTGTACGTGTGTATATCAGATATGAATGTTTTTTTTATAAGCGTTTGGGTGGTGCCCTGGGTGGTTTGGATTCACAAATCAGCCCGGCAGATGATGCTGCATGCACGGCAACGTATGTTGGGTCCCCTAGTATGCATATATATTAGTAAGCATATTCGAGGAGATCTCTTAATGAAATAAAATCAATTTAACTAGTATTATTCCGTGAGCGTTTCACAGGTACATTAATTCTGAAAATCTGGGTAATCCCAGCATATGCAACTTTATAACTGAGTGGAACTTTCTAGTGGCGTCATTTCAAAGAGCACGGCCAAACCTGATTAAATCTAAAGAGAGCTACAAATAAACCCGTTCCAAAATAATTTGCAGCTCATTCAGGTCTAAACTGACGTTGCAGGACGGACAGAGTAATTTCTCCTCTCCCACCTGCCGAAGGATACCAGTTCTGGTCGTCTGAGTCTCCAGTTCACTAGTACTCAGCTGGAGTACACCAGTTCTGTGCATCCGAAGTTACTGTAGCGTATTTTCCGACGCAAGCCAATAAGCGACATTACTGGCGCAAAAAGTTCAAAAAAGTTTGCAAAGCAGTCTCTGCGAGATAGGGCGATTCTGACTGCATTATAGGGTAGTGCCACAAATTGCGGATTCAGAAGATTTGATTCAGTATTCAGTTGGCCACAAACTTGTTTACCTACACAATCTATGCAGGGGTTTTGTTTTTTTTTTATTACTGGTCGCATAGTTGTGAACGGTCTGAAAGTACCCTGTAAATGATCTGAGCAATAAAACTTTTACGGGCATTACCCCTCAATGATGGCACAACCTTGCGCTATGGCGCTCATAAGGGGAGGGCTATGTACAGCAGTGGACTAATATAGCCTGAAGAAGAAGAAGATGTAAACGTGCAGGGCATAGGCTGTCTCTCAGAAAGAGAGAGTATAATAGAGAATTGATTATCACGCGTGCCAACCGCGAATTGGCGATTTCACGCGCTGAGGTTTTTGAACACCTTAGATACTCAGGTTTCCTCGCGATGTTTTCCTTCACTTGTTAAGAGGTTGAATATTGTGAAGAGGTTCGAAATTTTACTGATGCCGTTGAGTCACCTTGCGCTCTTCCAACTGAGCTAATGCTCAGTTGGGTGAGCGCTAGCACGAATAGCCAGAGGTCGCGGGTCAAATCCCGGCATGGGTGGAATTTTTTGCCTGTAATTGTATTTTGCAAATTGTCCTTAGCACGGGTTAGTGCATTAAAAAGAATATAAATATACATAACTTAAAAAAAACTCAAACAAATTGGTACAGGCCAGGATGTGAACCCACGACCTCCCAATTAGGATGCTATTCTACCGCTACGGTACCACCGCTCATAAGGTAGAATAATAAATTAATTGTTTTACATCTCGGTTTGGAAGCTTATGTCCAATTTTTCTCCAAAATTATCTAGATTTTAAAAATGGATAATTAATGAATTTATTACATTTAATAAGCCGCACATCCTGTGCTACTCGTATTTTCAATAAAACGTCTTCGATTGATTGATCTCATTGTGGCTTTCCATGTTTTTTTATTGACTGGAAGAGATCGCGCTAAACAATAAGACCGTAAATTGTATACAGCAACTGAAATGCAAGTATTAATTGAACGGCCTCGCTGGCGCAGCAGTTTGGCACGCTGCCGTAAAACCGAAGGTCTCGGGTTCGACCCCCGGCCGGGTCAAATTAGGAAACGAGCGTCTAGTTTGTCGGCTAATGAAATCTGTGTAAGATGTCCGTGATTTTTTTTTAAGTAAAACAGGTTACACTTGACCCCAGTCACGCCTGATGGTAAGCGAAGACGGGGTACGATGTTACGTGCTTACCGGTTAACTTTACTTTTAAAGACACCCAGGTTGTATGTCTCCGGAAAGACAGCCGGAAATCTATTTATAATATGTGATTATTATTTTCTTCTGGTTATGCAATAGAGCGTTTTCTTACTAGGTAGTCAGAAAACACTCTATTGCACAAGAGATAGGTATCTCTTTACGTATTTTGTGGCACCACCGTGTGGGACAGAACTAAGCCGTATTTGTGGTCGATGCAGCTGCTATTTCAACTGCGGGCTACGAAGTTATATTCTAACTCTGTTGTCTCAATCCAAGTCTGCTAATTTGAGCTTTAGCGCTGTTGAACTATGAAATCTATTTGCCTACAACTCTTTGAGTGGCTTTGACTTTACTGCGACTTCAGTGGACGCTAAGGTTATGCTTGCAATCGGTCCGAGATCGCTAAGTGTTTTCTTCATTAACTCAGTCTAGACTCGCAGTCAATTATGCCGAATCAATCTCTCTTAAGGTTATAGTAGAGTTTATATCATCACAGTTCATGCACAGTCGACCACCTATAAATCTTACATACCTGCACTTTATACAGTTACGTAAAGTGTGAATTTGCAACAAAAATGTAAAAGTTGTGAGTAAATTATCAGGTATTGATTATACGTTCATATATTTTCATAGCAATCTTCTTCTTCAGGCTATATTAGTCCACAGCTGGACATAGCCCTCCCCTAATGAGCGCGATAGCGCAAGGTTGTGCCATCATTAGGGGGTAATGCCCATAACAATCACAGCAATATACAGTCGTATTATTATATATATAATAATTAAGTAAAAACTTGAACAATTTTGTAAACCATCAATTTCAATACAGAACATAGTTAAATAATTTAGTAAAAAATGGATAGAATCATACAATTTCATTCACTTTTAAAGGAAGAGTTAGTTTATGAAGTTTCAATTAGGTCAGAAACACCGTCAAGTACAGTCTATATATATATATATATATATATATATATATATATATATATATATATATATATATATATATATATATATATATATATATATATATATATATATATATATATATATATATTTACAAAATTGTTCAAGTTTTTACTTAATTTAAGGTAATAGAACCAATTTACAAAAAAAGAACTGTTCCTTATTCAACTTTCAAAACCTTAATAGTTTAACTTAATATAAAAGTTATTCAATCACAATTTAGTGGCTTTAATGCTTACAGGCACTGACAGTTTTACTTAATTCAATTCAGTCAGTTTACACTTAGTGTCCTTACCAAATGCAATAAAAGCACCCAATTAATATACTGTTTAACCCCAAAAGAAAGTAAATTTATTACTTCAATTACCTATTAATTCTTAAAATATGTACTTAAGTTAAATTTTAATCATACTCAAACTGTTAAAACATCAAAATTTTTGTTAGGTACTCTTTTTCACAGTAGTGAAATATTTTATGAAACATTTCCCTTTACAGACAAAGCAAGGAAATTTACACTCGACATGTATGGCTGTTTTTTTTTTCATAGATTACAGAGAGTGAGTCACCCTGTAATTCAAAGAATACTGAAAATATTGTGAAAATCTGTTCTGAGTTTTTTGGTTTGGCTAACTAAATTAATTTGAAAATTGCATGGAAAATGCTCGAAATTGTTAGAAAACAGTGTCAATAGACGTGGAAAAGTATCACCGAGCTGTATTGTTGAGAAGAAAGGTAAAATCTGGCTTCAACCTGACAGAATATGTCTTACAATTTGAAAATTGATGGCATTCGATTTTCTACCTAAAAATAAGCCAATTGATCTCTCAAAGCACTGAAATTACTAAAAATCCTTGAGCCCCACTGCGACATAACTACTTCCTGCCCGGTAGTGAGGAAACAACAGTCGACAGAACAAAAATGTTGAGACTGAAAATATGGCCGGAGCCACCAAAAATCTGAAGATTGTCTGGAAACTTTGAGCGATCAGGGCGTTAACATAAGGATGTGAAAGAAAAAACGGTTAGTATTAAGCACAATCTTTATTACCTAACGTTTCTTGACAGGTAGCAATAGTATAATTGTGAAACCTTAGTACCCAAACCCAGACAATTGCTTAATTAAATTTTGAAAAGCTCAGAGCAGAGCCGGGTCGCTACAGAAAGTGGTTCTTATATTGGTTCACAAGTTACACTGTCTAAAGTTGTTAGTTCCCACTTAAAATCAGATTGCCATCAATTTCAATAATTATATTTATTACTTTAAATCCTAATTCCCTACTTTATAATAATAATTTAAATTGTTTCACAGACCTTGCGAAGAAGCACCCTTCATGTGAAGTCAATCCGGCAGCCAAAAATAGCAGCTGTTTCTCGACAGCGAAAAGAGAACACTGCCCCAAATTAAATCTCCAAAAGTTAAAAAAACACTAAAAGCTATAAAAAATAAATAAATAAATAAATAAATAAATAAATAAATAAATAAATAAATAAATAAATAAATAAATAAATAAATAAATAAATAAATAAATAAATAAATAAATAAATAAATAAATAAATAAATAAATAAATAAATAAATAAATAAATAAATAAATAAATAAATAAATAAATAAATAAATAAATAAATAAATAAATAAATAAATAAATAAATAAATAAATAAATAAATAAATAAATTAATAAATAAATAAATAAATAAATAAATAAATAAATAAATAAATAAATAAATAAATAAATAAATAAATAAATAAATAAATAAATAAATAAATAAATAAATAAATAAATAAATAAATAAATAAATAAATAAACCCTATCCAGCTGAAACGAAGAAAATTGCTTCTATTAGAAGATTGCGAATGGCTTAAGCATGTGGCAGGCAATTATTAAATCAGGATAAATCTTACCGAAGACATTCAGCAACCAAGGATTGTCTCAACGCTGATAATCCCCCTTTGCATGGGTCTGATATTTCCTGAAAATAGCCACGAATATGAGAGATGACCTAACCTGAATTGCACAAGATTCTACACACAGCTTTCCATATAAGTATTTACTTACAGGGTCCCTGCTGCTACCAAATATGATTTAAATGGGCTGCTTCGACGCCATCTGAGCCAAGTCTGCTCACCATGGAGGACCAGACCTCCGTCAATCACCAGATGCTTCAAGCTACAAATTTAGCCTAATTTATACAAGCAGCCAGTCAAGTCGCAACTCCATCTTCTGCTTGGGTGGCCATAGTATAAAAATTATTATCTCCGAAAAAAATATTCCAAAATTTCCATATTGTGTGAATAACATTTACCTGTATGTTTTCATTACTAGCTGTATTTAGTATTTGTTAATTATGTTATTATTTTTCTATTTTTTAATTAAATAAATGATATTCATCAATACCTGAAGTTACTATTTTTCCCTGAAATGGGGTAACTAGATTCCCTATGGCAACCCAAACAATGCAACAACCAATCTCAGGCGGCCTCTCATCAAAACAGACCTAAAGAAGAGATGCCAGCCTACAATATTCTATGGTGCTACCAGAGTAAATCGAAACCTGAGCCGCTCAAGGCATTGGAGAAAACACACAACGTGACAACGCGGCAAATATTTGTTAATATTAAGTTTAAGAGAAACGCAGAGACAACGTACAAAATAAACGTCGACGTTCTCTCCAATCTGAGATTTACTGGAAGGGTTGGCATTAGGCGATAAGACCTTTAATTGTTTATAACTGTCGATTGTACCTCTACAGCTAAGACTTTTACATTAAGAGAGTTACTGTATATTTCTAGCGTGCAAATTATGTCCAATTATTAGTGCAATGTTACAATTACACTAATATTATGAAGTGGAACTTGTATGCTCTTATTGCTATTAGCGATAGAGTTGACCTCGTCACCGGTTTAATTCTAGAATACTTAACAACTAGGTCGTCGGTAACAAAAGGAACACAATACTGGTGTCTACATCCTTAGTCTGAAGAAAAGTACATTCTTTTGTACTAAGTGTCGGATTGTTCTACTTATATTGTTGTAAGTAGAACAATTCATACAAAAGTAGTTTGGTATTCATTTGAAACGACTTATCGTATCGCAATTAAACTTTGTCGACTCGGTTAGCACTACAAACAAAGATTTGGACAGGGCAAAATTGCGAATATACGAATAAAGCAGAAATGTTAGTTTTGCTTCAAAGAAACTAGTTATTTTCAGCGAGTATGTATTAACATTTAATAGTAAAATATTTTCCGTACAAACATTTGAAATATAATGGAGTTATAAGAAAATGAATAATGACATAACAACGAAAATGTTTCAAAAACAGCAAAATTTCGTAATCATTATTGCAACGGATCATTCACGCGCACGTACCACCGGTACCTACATAAGGGAAAGTATAAGGGGTAAAGTATAGGGGCCTTTATTAGTCAAAACTTGCCATGAGTAAAGCTCAGATTTCTATGTTACATATAGACTACATAACATAACTGTCTTATCGTTCAATAAGAAAACATATTGTTTCTATAATAATAAAAAAATATACATATATGTATATTGCTTTTTGAATTGACCTGAAACAGATTTGATTCAAAAAGACTATCAAAGCCAAAAATACGCTGGCAACAAAACCAGGGATTTTCTCCCCATATTAGTGGCACGCTAGAATCTGAATTTACAAATGGCCGTTGAATTTTTGTAGCCTTTTTTTCTCAACATGCAACCCCAGCTATTTTTATACTGAAACGAGTATTTCAACTAGCCACTAATCAGAGAGATGATAGCCGCTTCTCGTTTTCGAACTTTAGGAAAGTGTACTCTTCTTACGTCGAGAATAATAATTATTTCTCACTCGCATAATTAAACATTTTTAGTGATTATAAAAAAATATTGATGTCTTTTTCGTAAATGTGGTCTAAAAGTTTGTTGAGTGATGAAATTACCGACGGTTGAGATACTTTTCCCTTATCCTGCAACAAACTTTTGATTGACAAATTTTGACTTCAAAATCACAGCAAGAAAGAAAATTAGCCAGCTTTATGTAAGAACAGAAATAATTACGTCGGTAATGAAGGCTCATTCACTCATTTTTTCAAAATAATGTCATTATTTTATATTTTGGCAAACATCAAGTAAATGATAATATTCACTTGATATAATTTAAAAACACATTCTAAAATTTTAAAAGCACATTCCTGTAAATCTCGTTTTAGTACAATTTTGATAGTTTTTTGTACTGAAAATCCGGATGTAAATCAATAACGTCTATACAGACGTATACAAGTCGGAGCTCTAAAATTATTTACAACTTAGATATTTTCATAATATATAGATGGATTTGTACACTTATTTCTCTAAAAACAATATATCAAATCTCTATGACAATTGTTATTATGTTTTGAACAGTATTAACATTCTAACTCTATCAACATGTTTGTAAATGCGCCTTACATATAGCATACATCATAGTTACCTAGTTAAAGAAATACTCGTTATACGCTAGCCTAATTAACTTTAAACGAACTGTACGATATGTTAAATTCTAGTAACAAAAATACCAAAAATCAAATAATAAATTTTCACCTTAAGAAACTGCGATAGAATTAACATTACAAGTTAAACTAAGTTTATAAATCTAGATCATGATGGAGTTAAACATGGGCAAAGAAACTATAAGCTTAGTCTCTTTAAAGTCTTTAATTAACAGAGTTTACATAACTATAATAAAATAGAACTCGTGTATTGTACTGGTTTTAAGTCCAAGTAAACAATTAATTTTTCTTATTTATTGGACACCATTCATACAGTGGCTTGTGCAATTACACAAATTCCATGTCAACTGATAAGCTGGGCGCTGTCCCCGAGCATCACATTAAACCTAACCTAACCTTATCGGCTTTACGAAGAAACGTGGAATAAGTTAAAACAACCCCACATCCATGCTCACATAGTTATGTACAATCTGTCCACTATTTCCTACGATACAGGCTGTGCCTAGTGTAGGGAACATTGATTGATTCACCTTAATTTCACTGTAATCACACCGAATAGTGAATGAACTACTTAAGTAACATAGTTCTACTTAGATTGTAATGGAAATTTTTATAAGCAATAAGGCCACATGGTACTGTATCATTGTAATTATTTTATGTTTGTTTTTTCCTGGTGTACAGTTAAGAATATTCTTATCTTATGTTATTTTATTGCAACCATAATTTACTGGTGTTAAATAAATGATTATTCATTTTTGAACTAAAACTTTCGTAAGCACAACACATTGTAGACTTTTAGTCCGGATTTACTTACGGGTGTTATTATATCGGAAAAGTCCGACCAGGTTTCGCTCCGATTCGCAGAGCTTAATCATGGTGAGCAGAGACGGAGCTCGCGTCGTCCGTCGGTTGCACGTCTCACAACGAAATGATTATTCATTACAAATGATTATTCATTTGTAATTTTCATGCAAAATCAGTTCTCATCTAATTAGAACTTAAACTCAATGCTATATTTATTTGTACACTACCTCTTCATTATTAACTTTCATCTCGACTTTAAAAATTACGATTTCTTCTTAACGTTGCGTTACTTAACGTTACTGTGATAGTTACAGTTGATAGTTTACTTGATTCGTTTTACTGCAACTCGTAGTTTTGGCGAAGATAATGGGCTGCTTGGTAATAAATCTAATGTAATGGCGTAAAAATAAACAACGAGTGCATAGGACGAACGCTCGGGCCCAGTTCCATTTCGACTGCGGTAGGGTTCAGTTGTTAAGTCAATTAGACTATGTGGTTGCTCAATGCTTAGGATAATGGACGTGGTTGCAAGACAGGGGTAGTAGCCGAATAAAACGTATCTGTTGATAAAAAAATTAAAATGAAAGCCCACTTCAGAACTCTAAAAATAAACGAGTATGACCTAACCACAACCGGCACTAAGAACGCAGAAATAATTTAAACGGATCTCTCTTTCTTCCCAGCTTTAGTACCATCTGTATAAATATGACTTCTTAATTCGAAATACGCATACATGAAGGTATTATAGAAGAATATTTTGTAGTCAGTGCCGAAAGTATTAGATTCTCGTAAGATAAGATAATAATAATTTAATAAGACACATAATTTTTTTATATTCCAATAATAACTCTTCTTCTGCAACTGTTGTTTCTGTAATTATTTTCTATTGTATACAATAAAGAATATTATTTTATACAATAGAAAATAATTACAGAAACAACAGTTCAGAAGAAGAGAAAAAATTATGTGCTGGTCTGGAACTTGGCAGTATAAGATTTGACGAAGTTATTAGAAAACATATTTGGGAACCTCCTCGTTTTATTTAAATCATCTAAAAACAGTTGTCTCGTTTTCTCTATCCTCCCCTGTTCATGTTATTGTTTTATTGTGTAAAAATCACGTTACATGTACTTGGCTGCAGCCGATTCACAGACCGATTTAATGACATTTCTTCTGAGCCGTTAAGTAAAGCTAGTTAAAAAAAACTTAATAAGTTAAATACGGACTAGCGACTTTGTGTTACTACTTTTAGCACATTTTTACGTAAATAATTGCAATTTGTCTCGTTAAATGTATACCTATATTTCAGTAACGTAGAAGGATTTTTTTATTCTGGCTGAAAAAGTGGCACAATCACTAATTGGAACAGGACGGTGGGTAGTCATTTCCTAAACCGACCGACTGTCAATTAGAGCGCTTGGCTCGCTGTGTCGACGCAATAAAACGCTTTGCAGCAGCGATGGCCTCAAGTCTGCTAATAGCCTTTTTCTACTGACAAGCTTGTGAAAGCAAAGTGAAAGTAAAAAATATTTTACACAAATATCAATCAATCAATTTAGTTTATTTCAACGTAAATAATTTACATTCTGTTCACTGAATTTCAATGTACAATATAAAATATAAGCCGCTGCCCAAAAGGCAGCGGAAAAAAAACTCCACTCTGACTACGTTTTCTCAAGTCGTTTTAAACTAAATACATCAGTGGCCATAAGTATACTGAGTGCTTAGTGCGAGTTTTTTAACTACTCGATCGCGTTAACGTAAACTCATATTTTTATGGCATCGAGGAAGCGCCACCTAGCGACAAGTATGGAAATTAAAATTCCTGAGTGCGAGTTGTAATGGTTTACGTTAAGAAGTGAACACGTTTACCAGCCAAAAAACGAATAAACGCGAGTGCGAGTTGTACTTTGACAGCGTTTTGCCAGTTCGAACGGTTAACTTACCCATACTCACTACTCAATGCTCGATTAACGCGGTAGTAAAGTTATTCGATTAGATCTGTCAATCTCGCACTAAGCACTCTAATAAGATTTCATGATTGCCATTAACAACCCTAAATGCCAAAGCATTTGTCAAATGTCTCACAATAGTAGGGGAAAACATAATTGCAGCGGCTAGACACGCGAACAGCACTCGTTTACGAGCATTACGCAGTGGTCAGCTATATAACACTGACAGAGACAAATGTATGGCAGCTTGGATCACAATAAAATTATCATCATCATCAGCCTATTGTGGCCCTTGCTGCGTATAGGCATTTTCTCCCAAACACCATCTCTCACGGGCGCGGTCGCTTACCATCTGCATCCACGTTGAATCGCTAAACAATAATAATACGTTTGACAACCTATTATTTATATATTTTATTTATTAGGTTCATCAACAGCTGCGACATCCTTACAAGGTAAAAAGAGAACAGATATTACATTAACCTAGACGTACAACTAATTACAGATGAACAGAGCATGCATGAAAATATAAAATACCCACATGTAGCGAGAAACCTTCTAATATAAAGTTATTAAAATGCAGATTACAGATTTTTATTCATGATACGTACAGTAATTGTTTAGAAGTAACTATTTAGTAGACTTGAACCCGTGGTCAACAGGATTATTAATCAACGGATTGATTGTAAGAAGTGACCATAAAGTTAAATTGTCTAAAAGAGCGAAGTAGCACGGCCGTGTCTGCTGTATAATTCATTTTTTTTTTAAATTTAATCCAAGTCACGTGGTTGACAAGTGCTCCGTACAGATCATAAACTCTGACGTCACAGTCTGTTCATTACTCCTTCTAATTTGTAAAACGCTTAACAATATTTTTTTTGTCTAAGCGTCAGTCTATTTTTTTTTATTATTACAGTAATTTGGTTTTTTACAAGAAACATATAAAAAATACCTTCAATTTTGCAGAAATTCTAACGGAAAGCTTATTTTACTAGACTAAAAACAGTGTGTAAAACAAACAAATAAGCTTTTAATAGAATTGAGGCACAGTTACACTGACAGCGGTGAAGCCAAAATTTAGGTACCTACCTACGTATTCATTTGTTTGTATATTTTATTCTTTGTCATCAGAAAAAGAAGAAAAAACATTTACGTATTATAGCCACAGTACACATGCCACAATACCAAAACAAACGTAAACCACATTACTACAAAACATTTGAAAAAAGAAAAGAACCCGAATGGTCATTGCCTGCCACTGCTGCTATAAACGGCAACTGACGTCATCACAGACACACTCATAGCCTTGTGGAACCGAGTCCTTGGAATCAATCACTAGGGTTAAGCAACAACAGGCGCGGTCAGGTGCTGGATGGTTGGCCATCTCGTGACCAACGCTAGTGCCATTTTTCCGAGCGCCTCCGTGCTTCGCTAACGTTAAGCCGTTGGTGCCACGTGGTGGAGCATGGCCTAACCTTCCTGCGGCTTTGGTTGGTACAAAGTGTTGATATCAATTTATTTTATTTATGTCAAAACCAATCTTGAAATAATGAAGTGTATCACATAGGTAAGCATGACATACTTATGTGTATTTTAGATGTTAAAGCTTTTCTTACCTTATAATAGAGGAGCTGTAATCAACATCGAGGGTGACAGAGATATACGGTTAAATACACATTTATTTGCGCTATGACTTAATGCTCTGAAATTCATCCTTTTTAAACATTTATCGGATTTTCACCAAGTGACTTAAAAGTTTGTCATCAGATTAAAACTAGAATTTTTACTGCAATTCGACAAACGTCCTGCGCTACAATAAAACTGGGTGCCGCTGCTAATTAAATCCCTACATCCTTGCAGCTCTAAAGTTTTCCTTTTCATAGCGGCCGACTGGCAAGAAAGTTCGGTCCGCAGCTGCGTCGCGGCGTCTTCGCAACTAATTACTTACAGAGACCGGTTAAAAAGTGCTGCGAGAAACTTGGCCTGGATTGCGACTTTTTGTTACAAGTTATGGCATAGTTAAACATTTTACGGTCACCGGTCTAATCGCGATCGGATATATGAAGTATAAAGAGCAACGCGTTAGAACGCCTGCGTATGTACGGACTTTTTATAATTGATAAGATTAAAATTATTTAGCATACGTATTTTATTGTCTTAAAGGAAACTAGATACGAAATGAAACGACCCATATTTTTTTATTTTCTTAAATTCGATGATTTTCATTCATAATTTTCTGTTTGTATTTCGTCTTAATACTAACACCCTTGCAGACTTTTTATAAACCATTGGAATTAAGAAAAGGAAAAGCTATTACTCCGACATGACATTTGAATGATATTGAAAATGACATCTGTCATAATATTTTTAATATTAGGCAACGGTACCTCCTCATTTCAACGTATTTGTGACGTCATCACACATTTTTTTTTTACTCTAAAATTAAGTAATAATAAAAAGACAAAATATTTTTTTCGTAATCAGGATAGGAAAATTAAGAAACGGTATTTTTGGTTTTGGGCGTTGTAAAATATGAAATGTTGTCAATTAATAGTAGCAGCACTCGCTAACGGTGAAGAAGAACATTGTGAGGAAACGTGAGTGGCTGAGGTGTCAGCGCTTGAAGTTGCCAATCCGTTGAAGGCACGCGTGCTAATTAAGCCCGTACTGTCTCTGAGAGAAGGACCTACAGTGACACCAATACGTACATTGGCCTCTGCATCTACGTAATGATATGATTTATACAGCGCCCAGTGGCATATTCACTCACACTAGATGGGTGAAGTGATCATTCGGATGCAGTAGTGCCTGGGACATGGTTTCAGATGGCCCAGCACCTATATATACCATCCTGACAGCTTAGTCGGCCTAGCCCACATTAAAGACTCGTCAATACGTGCGGAGACAACCAAACCGCGGGTTTCCACACAATGAAACCCTCACCACGAAAGTGCACGTAACTTTGAAATTAACACATTTACCACCAAATACGAGTTAACTCGTAGGGAAGGAATAGCACAGGTGCCAACTACGAGTATGGTCGTAGGTGTTTAGTGGGATATTGTATTAAAACTATGCTCGTTGGCGTCCTGTCAATGATTAAACAAAGTCATTGGTACATGCCCGCACTGGGGATCGAACCTGGGTCACTCGCTTGCGAGTCCACAGTTCTACCCACTGAGCTGACAAATATAGGCTGCAATATTACTATATAAGTATTTATTTTCCGACCGGTGTTTTTGGACCAACGGTCTGGCTTTGGCTTGATGAGGAAGGCTGAGGGCAGAAATAAGTGCCATGCTTTAGGGAGGCCTATGTCCAGCAGGGGACGAATACGGCTGGTTGATTGAAAAAAAGTGTGTTATTATGTTGCTCACACATAATAAACACACTTTTTATCTATTCACCGAGAACAATCAATCGAGAGTCATAAAATAGGAAAATAATCTACTTGAGAATTAAATCTGCCGCATTGCTATTGTAATGTTTACCTACTTATGTGTAATTAACGTATTAAGGTGTCAAATTGATTTGTTAAAAAATGTCACATGCAATCAAAAAAATAACTTAAACTTATAAAAATCCCCAACAGTATTGTCATATGAAATTAAATAATATTAATTTATAAACAAAATTGTCATAGATAACAAAAAACAAAAACACACACACAACACAAAGTTACTTCTTTATTTAAGTTTTATTGAGCAATAAAGAGTATAATGTAACAAACAACCAACGAACGAACGAACGAACGAACGAACAAACCAGCGAGCGAGCGAGCGAACGAACGAACTAAATAAAATCATTCATTCAGACCGCCCTGAGATACTCGTATATCCGACCCAAAGGTTCCCATAACGTTGGCAACATTACCGCGCCGTACTGCTCAGAAGTTCTTTTTTACAGTAATATACAGACGTAACGCAAATTTAATTGCTCCTATGATTACTACTGTATCGTAAAATAACCAACTACAAATAAACACATTGTCTACCAAAAATTGTACAAACAAGAAATAAAAAACACACTTAAAAATGTATTTAAATTGAGTAAGCTTTTCGAGCACCTATGCAAATTACTTAGTCAGTCTAAAGGCATCGTTCTTATTGTTCTTACAGCCCAGTACCTAGTAAGATGATGATGATTGATCCGGCCGATTTCGGCCATGGCGACCACTTTGACCCCAAATCAGATATATGATGCGATGATAGCCGGGGTTACTACCATCTGCCAAGTTGGGACGAGCATTTTTTAGGGCACCTTTTCTAGCCCCCTCCCCGGCTGAGCGGGGAAAGCAGTGCCTCCCTAAGCAGGGCTGCTTTGTCACCCCGGGGGCTGCCGAGCCTGCGCTATCGCCCCAAATTTGCAGCGCGGAAACGACCACGGCGTGTACTCACGCCCCCGGGACCGCCTGTGTGTGGGCATCAGACAAAGCCAAGCTTGCATCAGGCTAGACCTCTCTCTCTACCTTTACCCATCGCCACAGGACTTTAAACGTCGTCGGAGTCCAGTAATGGAAGCGGTCAGATGCGCAGGATATATTAAGGTGCACAAGTGTACGCGCAAGACACAGGTGCACATACTCATCCTTGTAGTTCTGTACCCAGTGGAACGAAGACCGTTACGACCGGAGAAAGACTCAGACGGATGGTACAGTATCACGGTGAGAAAGTTACAAGGAGTCGGTACTTTCTCACACCTCGTACCTTTCTCGTACCTAGTAAACCGTGTATCCGACAGCGCGACACGGTCGCATTATTTTTTTTTTTTTATTATTATATTATTTTTAATGCACTAACCCGTGCTAAGGACAATTTTAAAAAACCTATTTTGCTTCTAGCATCTAAGGCCCGTGCTCCTTAGCACGGGTTAGTGCTAAGGAGCACGGGTATTTTTTTAAAATTGTCCTTACAATTGAAAAAAAAAACTATTTAAAGGCAAAAAATTCCACCTATGCTGGGATTCGAACCCGCGACCTCTGGCTATCCGTGCCAGCGCTCTTTCCAACTGAGCTAATGGGCGACTCACCGGCATCAGTGAAATTTCGAACCTCTTTACAATGTTCTCTGTATTACGTACAGGCAGCGACATCTGGCTGTAGTAATTTGCATCACTTGCAGCCCCGAGTACCTAATTTGCAAATAGGTTTTACATCGGAATGATATCGCTGTACCCTCAGAACGTTCTGTGGCTGTACCCACATGATTATATTATTTTTAATGCACTAACCCGTGCTAAGGACAATTTTAAAAAACCTATTTTGCCTCTAAATAGGTATGTTTTTTTAAAACGGTCGCATATATCGGAAAACTCTTGCCTACCGCTGCCAGGTCGCGGCACTCATATCACGACTGAAAATGTGTTCAAATTGAGTAGGCTTTTCGAAAACCTTTGTAACTTTTTTAGTCAGCCTAACGGCATCATTCTGATCATGGCAATCGCCTCCTAACACCCTTACCCGCTGCTGCTGTCCTGCAGCAAGTAAACCGTCTCCGGCAGCGCGACACGGTCGCATACATCGGAAAACTTTCCTTACCGCTGCCAGGTCGCGGCACTCAGGTCACTGCCAAAATCGGAAGCCAAGTCAAAAACCCAAACGACCTAGTATAGTCCTAGTATCGTCTGCATTTTTAGCTTGAGAAATATCTGTGATTTAGGTTGAGAAATATCTATGTAATTTTATGCACAATCAAGTGTTCCCTATCTCTAATATAGTTTGGGCTGTGGTTACCACACT
Source organism: Yponomeuta sedellus (assembly GCA_934045075.1). Taxonomy (NCBI): domain Eukaryota; kingdom Metazoa; phylum Arthropoda; class Insecta; order Lepidoptera; family Yponomeutidae; genus Yponomeuta; species Yponomeuta sedellus. The sequence goes on from OW203731.1 coordinate 15,445,940, forward strand.
AAGCCTCACAACTTGGGCCATTGTACATTGTGAGGTCATTCCAGCCAGCTAGTTTCCAGAAAGTCAGTAGTGCACCGATATCTGTGCTGGCCTCCCGAAGGGATAACAGCTTTTAGATGTTGGATCTCCGTTGCACTTCCTCGCAATTACAATGGAGCCCAAATACCCTAATCCGCAATGCTTTAGAACTGCAAGAAGTTCAGAAAGTAAGTAAACCCCACGTAAAGTAAATAAAACAATACAAATTTGTACGTGCACCCATTTCAATTAGCCCCCGGGCTCTGCTCGCGGCACGGTAGGTCTACAAAACGCCCCTCCAACTTTAATCACAGCTAACGGCAAACAATTGTTATGAAAATTTCAGGTTTCCATCGCAAACAGTTTACGAGCTGTTTCAATCCGGTATGGGAGGCACGTCGCACCGCGTAGAGTGGCAGGGGTGGACGTTTCCCTTTCGATCCTTTTGCTTAAATCTGTTTTAAAAAAATGATTATTTTTGAACTAAAACTTTCGCAGGCACTATACATTATTATCTTAATTCCGAAATCACTTCATTGTTTTTTTGGTGGAAAACTCAGATCAAAGAAAGTAATGTTAGGTTTACTAGATATCTTCAAAATAGGAGTTCAAAAAGTAAAAATTGACAAGTATGACAAACTGGGGCATTGAATTGTTTTTTTTTTAAATTATACTATTAACAGCATTATAGAAATTTAAAAAATCTATACAAGAATCCCAAATGACCTGGCATCAAATAAATTTACTGGTTGTGTCAAAATGTCTAGTTCAATATACAGGTGGAATAAAATGCCCCTATCCTACCGTACGAGCGGATTTTACACGTAACGAATAACTTTTTAACAATTTATAATTGTAGCATCATTATTTACTGACCTTATTCCTTTATGTAATTATTTTTTGGAAGTATTTAAATAATTAAGACAATAATGATACCGATAGACTAACGAGGCAGTTAAATATCATTACACTTATTAAAAACGAAACTAAAGCCATAAATTAGATATATTATTTGAAAAAAACGCTCTTAATCGTAGCCTAAGTCAATTAATTGATTCTTTTTCAGCGTCATTTTTTCGATTGGTTTGCAAACCAATAATAACTTACCTTAATTAATTACAAAATGAGGGTTGTTCTTTGTATAGAAACTGTTTACACAGATTGTAATAAAATCTTACGCGCTGGTAGCTTTGTAAGTAGTATGTAACATTTTTAATATATTTATTTCAGATTAATATAAAAATATTAGCACTAGGAATAGCCCACATAAATTAGCATCTAAACCTAGAAAAAAATAGAGAGATGTATATATTTATCTTCTTACTTCATGTTTTTAAGGACGTCTGGTGTTAAATAAAGAGTTTTAATTAAATCTATATATTATATATATAATATAATATAATATAATATAATATAATATAATATAATATAATATAATATAATATAATATAATATAATATAATATAATATAATATAATATAATATAATATAATATAATATAATATAATATAATATAATATAATATAATATAATATAATATAATATAATATAATATAATATAATATAATATAATATAATATAATATAATATAATATAATATAATATAATATAATATAATATAATATAATATAATATAATATAATATAATATAATATAATATAATATAATATAATATAATATAATATAATATAATATAATATATAGATTTAATTAAAACTCTTTATTTAACACCAGACGTCCTTAAAAACATGAAGTAAGAAGATAAATATAGACTGAATTATCACATTTCAGACTCAATTAGGAAAATACCGCGGGGACTAGGTCAATTTCCTTTAGGCGGCGCTACTCTCAGCTCAACATTGGTTATTACCTGAAAGTGGAATTTCTGTCGTCAATATCAAGAGTCAGCTTAGAGCAGCCCTTGGATATTAGATTTTTAAAGAACAGCACCGCTCACTCTCCTGAAAATCTCCAGCAAAATACACCACGTAGTTTATTAAGTTAAGTTTAATTCTCGGCCCTGAGACCTTTTTGTGAGTCAAATGAATTGACTTGCTCTCTTATGAATAAGTCAGGTGAATAATCTGCTTTGTTTTGGGGTCTATTTTGCAGTCTATCTTTTTAAAAAGCCAGCATAATAGAATTTCTCGGGGTGCGAATCGAGGTTAATAGATGAGTGTATTTTTCAAGGCTTGCGGCCACATTACGCGAAGCAAATAGGCATTTTATCTGGCATGAATTAAAAATTATTTTTTTCCCTAATTGTGCAAATTATAAAATTGCCTGCTATTGTAGAAAAAAAAACAATGCATACAACAGAAGAACAGGTCCGTCAATGGCGACGTTTATACATGTTTTTTCATCGCCCAATAAATCTGTTCTAATATTGTCGGTGGTACAGTTATACTACAACTGTACGTATGTGAATGAATGAATGAATGAATTAATGAATGAATGAACGAACAAAGGAACGAAAGAAAGACCGAATGAATGAATAAATTAATTTAAGGAAGGACTGAATAATCCTTAATTTGCACTAAACTGGATTTTTCCAAAGGCCAGCTTAACACTAGATAATGTTTTCTTCCAGCTTACTCACATGGATATGGAGTGTAGAAGGAGAATGTAAAATAGTGCATAAAAATGGAGGTCCACACCAAAACGTTACATTACGTTCATAAGTGATATTGCAGAAATTGGCAAAGTTTGATCACATCACGGTCATTGGAGCATGTTCTATCGCACAAGAGAAATTAATGGACATAGATGACGCTACATCTATAGAGTAATAAAAACTCGGAAATTTTGGTTTTTATAGCCCGGAGGATCATTTATAAGGAATGTACTCGTATGTCACTTTTTGGTACAACTGTTGGATAATGTTGCGTTTTGGAGGAATCATTGTAGTAATGTTACAATTTGACGATGATCTATTAATAAATGTCACGTTTTGGTGCAAACGGAATAAAGTATAGAGAGTTTTAAATACTCAAATATATTGGTTTTTTTTGGAAAAAAAAACTCTAATACAACATAAAATCTAACACCGTAGCCTTATACGTGGTCTAAATCTTAAAATACTCTCCATGCCTTTATCCGAATTGCTTCAACAGGGCCCCCTGAATGGAGGTAATTGTGCGGTAATTAACGCGAAAGAAATTACTTTGATTTTCTTTTTTGTGTTGACACGTTCACCGACTGTTAAAAAACCGCATTAAGATTACCAGCTAACACCAAATCGAGCTCACAGCATTACAACTATCATCAAACTATTGTATGGAAAGAGGCGTTACTTTGCGGAAATCCATACTAGCATTAAAAGTGCAGCTGGAAATTTCTAAATTATCTAAGGATAGGTTATTTACAATGCTGAATCATCAGGTGGGCAGCTCCTCTATTTCCCCATTAATCGCTACTTTGGTGCAAAACAATAATAACCGTTAGGTTTTCCGGTCACCGGTTTGATGGTTAGATTACATTATCGGTGGGCAGGGTGGCCTAGCTTATAAATACGGAGTGTTCTTGCGGTGACAGTCACTTGTGAGCCTGATGAAGCCTCGTCTTAGAGGCGAAACGCGTCGCGCATTTTTACAAGCGTCGGTGGTGGTGTGTTCGTTTCTTTCTTCTGCTTGAAAAAGTTGGAGGGATGGCGGTGCATTAATTAACCGCATGGTGCTTGTAGGATTTTTGGCGGAATTTAGCAAAGTAATTTTCACATTTGAATACCATCAAACTACTCACGCCAACACTCAGTCAAACATATGAAAAGCAAAATTGTAAAACTGTTACATTTTGGTGCCAACGACGGATTTTAGAGCGTCATTACTGGCGATGTAACGCGTTTTGTCAAAATTTTAGGCAAGATTTCGATAGAATTCAGTTTCTGTAACAGATCTGCATTCATACATTCTTTTTTGAAAAAAAAGTTCAATATGACGTTTTGGTGGGTTCCTCCAATATAATAGAATTTCATTAACACGAGAATTTAATTTCATTATCGCTTCATATCTACAACTCTGCGCGCGTGTTAATCCTTCAAAGAATCCATAGACTGACAAACCTTGACCCAACCGTGAATTTATTAATGTAATACAGTTGACAGCACATCCTTCTAAACATTTTAGTTGCAAAGTCACCCTTAACATCACTGAATACCGTGCATTCGTGTAATGGTTGATGTTCTGTCGACTATAACGCAAACTGTGGATTTAAATATTGTAATTACGGAAAGGTCTTATACACGGAAACGCAATCGGGCAAGAAAATATGACAAACCATGATATCAAGGTGAAAACCGATTGTTTACGATCTTTACGGTGGTAACAAGACGTAGAAAACAGTGTTTTTTTATTTACATAGTAATTGTGAAGGAAAACATCATGAGGAAACCTGAGTGTCTGAGGTGTTTAAATACCTTAGTGCTTGAAATTGCCAATCTGCGGTGGGCACGCGTGGCAATAAAGCCCATACTCTTTCTCTGAGAGAAGACCTGTGGACTGCAGTAGGATGTTTATAAGCTACATAAATAATCGTGATTACTTATTACGTAAAACGTAATTACCTTCAATTTCTATATTTCGGCAGTGCCGCAGTTGCCGTGGTCACGGGTAGATTGAAGTTAATCACATCGCATCACATCAAATCACATCACATAACACTAATATTATAAAAGCGAAAGTTTGTGAGTGTGTATGTTTTTACTTCTTCACGTCTAAACGGCTGGATAGATTTTAATAAAATTTGGTATGGAGTTAGTTGACAATTTGGGGAAATCCCCATGGGAATAATATATTTTGCCGATGTAAAACGTACGTGTTAATCCAGGGCGTCAGCTAACTCCATACCAAATTTTATTAAAATCTATCCAGCCGTTTAGACGTGAAGAAGTAACTTCACGTGAAATTGATAGGGCGCGGGTATCACCCCGGGGCACAGCTAGTATATAATATTTATAAGCTTCGCAAGCCATTAACAAATACGTATTTTATCACAAACATTGAGAAAGTGAAACTTTGATTTATGAATTCAGTGCATTTTATTAATTGTCACCAGTGCTGGCAGTTCGTAGGTTACCATAATCAAGTATAGTCCGTTAGCTTTTAGAATATATCTCGGGCTCTAGTAGAGGCTTTGGTTGTTGCCAATTTTCGCCGGTTTTCGTACTGATGATCGAGTTCTGATTTCGAATTTTTTGGCTTAAACGCGTGCCGATCTACTCACGCTAAAACTCACAGGTTAAGTGTCATAATTATTAGTTCCCATATTTCTATTACACGAATATATCCGATTCTCCCCGATAGTAGCCGAGGTATATTCTTAAAGCTAACAGACTATAGCGCGTGCTAGCGGTAAGCCTTCGGTTTCGTTAATTCAGAGAAGAAAAAAGAGAAAATCATATTTGATACACCCACAAGAACATCTTCGCAATTTGTGGCGTAAAAAAGCGCTTAGCGCGGCGGGAATATGAAGCAGAATGTTTTTAATTATTTCACGTCCCCTTTTTGACCGTAATTATTTTACGTACAGCGGGCAACACTCGGCGGCAACCACGGTGGATCTTATCGCGCTTGGCATAAGTACGTGTATCAAATAAAATATGTCTTCTTCTTTTGTTGATGGTACCTCGGTTTTCGTCCCTACAAGTGGGGCTTGTTTGAGGGCTTTCTAATTTCTCTAACAAGATTCTGTTTTTGTACGAGTATATCTTGACGAAATGACTTTAAACATTTTAATTTGCATCATTGCTTGATTTTCCTACAAACAATTTTTGCTGTCTCAGTTAAACGTAACATTATCTGCGGAATAGTAACAGTTCGAAGTTTCACTGATGCCGGTGAGTCGCCCATTAGCTTAGTTGGAAAGATTAATACGAGTGTTCAAATACCTCAGCGCTTGAAACTGTTAATCCGCGGTGGGCACGCGTGGTAATTAAGCTGTATAATATACATCATACAGCTTAATTACGCATGGTAATTAAGCTGTATGATGTATCTTATGTTCGTCCCACTACAGGGCTCAGGCCTTCTCTCAGAAAGCGAGAGTATGGGCTTAATTGCCACGCGTGCCCACCGCGGATTGACAATTTTAAGCGCTGAGGTAGTTGATCATCGCAGACACTCAGGTTTCATCACGATGGTTTCTTTCATTGTTAGCGAGTGGTATTGCTTCTATAACTTCACTAATATACATAACTAAGAAAATAAAGTCATCGGTTCACGCTGGGATTGGAACCCACGACCTCTCGGTTGAGGAATCGGTGTTTTACCGCTCCGCCACCACCCTCTCGTACCTATCGTAACTAGGTTATATTGTTAATAAGTAAAATATTGCCAACAAAGGTCTACAATCATGTCGAAAACAAAGGAAACAACTTATTTCCTACAAAGGGCTACAAAATGGCGGCAAATTACCATTCCTACTTCGTGGATAAGTATCGGTAATTATAGATTAATCCAAGCTATAATTTTGTAGTTCGCTTATGTTCACAACTCATTTTCACTGGAAAGTTTTTCCTACAAATCAAAAGAAACGGTAGGTTCATTTCTGATAAAATTTTAGTCTCATTTACCTACTAAAAGCGCTCGCGGCCTAGTCGAACCGAGTGGTCGGAATCAATCACTTGAGTTAAGCGACAACAAGCTGTTAGGTCTATGATGGATGAGTGACCGTCCCGTGACTACCGTTAGTGGCATTTTTACGCTTCCCTGCTTCGCAAGGCACGTTAAGCCGTTGGTGCCGGCTGCCATTGAATGGCAGTCGTTAAGCCTTGTCAGAGCCCGCTCGCCACTACCTTACAATCCTCCACCAATCCGGACTTGGCCCCCGTGGTAGCCGAACCTTCCTGCAATGCAGGAAGAGACCCGTGCCCCAGCAAAAGAGACGTACAAAGGGTTGATATCAATAGACTAAAACACATTGCATAAAACAATCGAAAAACGTGATTAAGTTATCCGTGGTGGAGAATTTATACGGTAAAATCTTAACTACAGATTAAATAAATAGACTCTAAGGAGTGTTTTAAAGAATTCTGATTTTAGATATAAGACTGTTGTACAAAATTTGACGCCTTCGTAAGGCTTGTCATTTTATTATATCACACGTCATCTACTAAGGCAGTCGCAGGCAAGGATACTTCGACCAAATAGGGGATGTATTAGAAAAAGGGGAAGATAAAAAGTACACGAAACCGGCGAGCACGCGTGCAACGACTAATGAACGTTGATTTTTCCGGTATACAATAAAGAATATTCTTATTTTATCTTATGAAGCGAAGGTGATCTTTCAGGTTCGTGGCAAGTGGCAGTACCTGATCTTAGCCTGTCCCTCTGGGATAAGGGCGTGAGGTTATGGTATGTAGTGTTTTACTACTTGAAATTTTAACGCAAATTAATTTTTGGTGGTTTTAAGCCAACCAAAATTAATTTGCGATAAAATTTCAAATAATAATTCTCTTCTTCTTCTTCGGGCTATATTAGTCCATTCCTGGACATAGATCTCCCCTAATGAGCACCATAGCGCACTGTCTTAATTAATAATAACTATAATATAATATTTGCTGTGTGGTGTCGGCCTAGAGAAAAGCACCAACCCAAATTCTTCCCGCGAGTGTCGTAAAAGAAGACTGAGGGACACAAAAAGGTGCGTTCCCCAATCCGCATGCCCAGCATGGGGATAATAGGCATTACCCCCCAATGGTGGCACAACCTTGTGCTATGGCGCTCATTAGGGGAGGGCTATGTCCAGCAGTGGACTAATATAGCCTGAACAAGAAGAAGAAGATAATATAATATTTATTTCAGACTTACAACCCAAGCTTTGTAATACCTCTATTGAAACTTTTGTGCCTTTTTACTCGGTATTCAACCAAGTAGTTTGTGAAAATGTTTTGTTTTCCGTCTGGCGTACGGTGATGACTTCGTCAAGTTCTCCTTAGTCATGGAGTGACTAGCGGAAAATACGGCCAAATCAGAGCAGTACACATGTTAATAATAATATAACGGTGTTGAAAATGACAGCTCCATCCATGATTAATTAACTTAACCTCGCGTATTGTTCTTGTGTTTATTTTACAAAATTATGTGTTCTAAAACATATTTCAATTTTATTTATAAATTTGTGTATTTTATTTGTATATAACTGTTGATCATTTAATTTAATGACTTAGCTACATGAAATAAAATAAAAATATTCTTTATTGTACACTGGAAAATACAAAAATTACAAAGGTACCTTAATAGGTACCTTTGTACCTATGGTACAAATAGCGGCCTTAAACTATCCTTTTTTGCAACTGCAAAAGAAAAGAAAACTCAATTCACTTGACAGCCTCGGTGGTGCAGCGGTTTGGCACGCTGACGGCAAAACCGAAGGTCTCGGGTTCGATCTCTGGCCGAGTCAAACTAGGAAATGACCTTTTCTAGTTTGTATCGGGTCTTGGATGTTATCTATGTATCTTTTATATGAAATTTATTAGCATCTGTAATACAAGTCATTAATTTAGTGCTCTTGGTCTGGGGCTAACGTGATCTGTGTAATATGTGCATGAACATAAATTATTTATTTATAGAGACATTCCTACTGATTTGAATGCGCGTAAAGCATACGACTGCAAAAAATTTAGAAGCTGAGAAAAGATGGTCAGAGTAGAGTTTTTTTTCCCGCTGCCTTTTTCTCCACTACAGTAAGGCCCGAAGGCAGTGGCTTACATTTTACTAATAATAATAATAAATTGTTTATTCAAGGTAAAGGTTACATAGAGATACATCTACGTTAAGTTATTCTATGAAGAAAAACATAACATAAAATGCACTTGGGTACATGTATGCTACCATAGCTAGGCTCACATGTAGCCTGTGCAAAAAGAAACATTCAGCAAGAAGAACGTACAAGTTCTTTACGTTTAAATAAACTTATTTGATTTGATATAGTAAGACACCATCATATTTCGAATCCAAGACGTCCTATAGTAAGACGGCCACTCAACCCGCCGAGCCGCCTGCGCAGCCGTTGTCACAAGGGAAACGGTAATTTCCAATCAGCTCCTCCATGTCACGTAGACGCGACCGCTGTTGCCGGTACAAAATCACTTTGCAACGAAGTTACGACACAGCGTAGCACCACTGAGCCGTGAAATTAGTTCCAACTTTTCTCACAGCCGTGTGTGCGCTGTGGCGTTGGCGTTTTTCGACGCTTGAGTAATAAGAATAAAAAAATTTACTTGCTAAAGCATTGTAATCACGAATTAGGCACATAGGCGTGACGACATTATCGAATAATCGAAGATATTAGGGGAAAGTATATTTTAAAAGGATTTAATACACTGATTTAGTTTTTTAAAAAAGAAAAATTACCAATATCTATAAGATAAAAATGAATCGCTGAATGTGTTGGTAAGCGCAAATCTCGAGAGCAGCTGAACCGATTTTTATAATTCTTTTTTTAAAATACCTATTCCTTGAAGTACGAGGATGGTTCTTACGAAGGGGAAAATAAAAAAAAAACGACTGTTAGGCGGTACGAAGTTCGCTGGGTCAGCTAGTTTTCAATAAAATAAAAGATTATTATACTGCTTTCAGCCATTTTGAATGAAATACCCATGACAAGGCGTGATGTCACACTTGAGCAACATTAGTAAACTTTATCCGTGCTTTGTTGTAACTACGATAATAGTGATCACGATGCTTGTTTACTTGGGCGTGACGTCAGATTCAACGTCATGACACTGCGAGCTGTTTTCCCACAGATTTAAAATAATTTTAGAAAAATGGCTTTACCCTTTATTAAACTTTAGTTTATTATTGAAACATAGGTTGTTTTGATAGCAATAAATAATAAATGTGTCCTTACATTATGGAAGAGGAATTAAGAATCTTCCGTCATGCCTATTATGTAGGTGGTAACTTGAAATGATGGTACAGGCATGCTCTACTCGTCAGGGTGAGCAAATATTACTTTGAAGAAGGACTAACACGACTGATTCGCTGGTCTAGCTATCTATATAATGATGTCTGTATTCGATTCCCACTGGATGCCGTGTTATTTTAAGGATGTATTCCCATGTTCGTAATATCTTAAATATAATTTCTTCAAAACGGTTTTAGCTATTATTTTTTTAATTGCGGTCTGTATTATCTTTGAATAACTCGGTGTCTCGATAGTCTAGATGTTAACACGCTTGACTATCGAAATAGAAGTTGTGGGTTTGATTCCTACTGGAGGCCGCCGTACCAGATCAGTACAAATGGCGTCAGTCTGGGTGTAATTCCATGTTTGTAATATCCTTGCCAACCAGTCAACCGCAGGAGGTAAAAGAAAAATTAGTTGGCTTGCAAAAAAAAAAACGAGAAACAAGTGTGATTGCAATCTAAAATATAATTATACGGTATAAGGTGAAATAGAATAAACCTACGAGAGGGAATCAAAAAGTAGTGAGAACGACATACACCTTGGTAAGAAAAAAAATACTGGCAGGCATACCTCAGATACATATTCGAAATATTAACATAGAATAAAATCTTCGATTCTCTTTTGTTTTTTCTTAATGTTGTCATTTGTTTGCTTTGAGTCGGAACGTGTTCTCGAAAATGGAGAAAAATTAAGTGCGAGCCGTTATTAATAACCTGTGTTTAAAAAAATTAAATTAAATACCTGTGTTTTGTGCTACACAAAGTAAAAAAAGTGCACAAACTAATAATCATTTCTTGAGTTGAGCATGGCGGATCATAAATAATACAATGTTAAATAATAATTCATCTTTGCGTAATGTGCTTTCAGTAGCAGCAGCCTCACATAACTTTTAGTTACGTATTGAGCCGAAAAACTTTTTTTCCCTGATGCCTAGTAAATTTTCAGTTCAATTATTCTGAATTGTTTCTCTCAAATTTTATCTAGACAACTGTTCCCGTAACGGATAATATTTACACAAGCGAAATTGAAAAGCGAACAATGTTCGAAACTAACTACGTAGTTTGCCGTGCCACCGAAACTAAAGTAAGTATTTATGTAGGGATTTTATCGAATTAAAACTTTAATCGTTAGCTCATATGTTAGTACATCCACATAGTATATAGAGAACGCCAGATATTTAATAGAGTCTGTTAGCTTTTGGAATATACCACAACTACTATCGGATAGAACCGATTATATTGCAATAAGGTAAGGTAAGGCTGTGTGGTGTCGGCCTAGTGAATAGCACCAACCCAAATTCTTCCCGCGGGTGTCGTAAAAGGCGACTAAGGAATACAAACCGGGGGGTGGGCAGCAGCGCCCCCTGCAGTACAATTCCACCAAACTGCGATCCCCAACCCGCATGCCCAGCGTAGGGATTATGGGCACTACCCCCCGATGATGGCACAACCTTGCGCTCATTAGGGGAGGGCTATGTCCAGCAGTGGACTAATAAAGCCTGAAGAACAAGAAGAAGGTAAGGTTTATTTTGTAATGTTATTTATAACTTTAAATAACTTTTCAAAATTGTGAAGAAAAGTTTTATACAATACAGGAGGTATTACACTCGTGTCCTTTCGGCGGAAACCAAAGCCTACTCTAGAGCCCGAGATTTATTCTAAAAGCTAACAGACTGTAGGTGGTGTTCAGTTATAATATTGACACGATGTTGTTTGATTTTACTGTTGTAGATAAAGATAAAGATATTTTTTTGTCATACACGAGTTTTCATGAAGATGGTACATAGTCTTATATTTGTCCTGCATGCTTTGCCATTGTAGACGTACAAATTTCGTTGTGTTGCTGTATTTAAAATATTTTTTATGTAGCCTATAAAGGACCCACTGGAGGGCACAGGCCTTTTCTCAGAGAGAGAGAACGGGCTTATTTACCACGCGTGCCCACCGCATATTGGCCATTTCAACCTCAAAGGTATTTCAATACCGCAGACACTCAGGTTTCCTCACGACGTTTTTCCTTCGCACTAAGCGAGTGGTATAGCTACTACTACAGAAACTCAGATTTGCGTAACCTGCAAATGTATTTAACTTTAAAAGTAACGAAGTCACTGGGACATTTATATATTACATTTATTTATTTTGAAAACTTATTTAGAGGCTAATTATTCCACCCATGCCGGGATTCGAACCCGCGACCTCTGGCTATCCGTGCCAGCGCTCTTCTAACTGAGCTAATGGGCGACTCACCGGCATCAGTGAAATTTCGAACCTCTTTACAATACTCTCTGTATTACGGCACGGATAGCCCGAGGTCGCGGGTTCGAATCCCGGCATGGGTGGAATTTTTAGCCTCTAAATAGGTTTTTAAAATTGTCCTTAGCACGGGTTAGTGCATTAAAAAGAATATAATTTATTATATATATAGGTTATATATAGGTTGTCTGGAAGAGATCGCTCTTAGCGATAAGACCGCCAATTGTATAACATTACTTAGATTTAAGAATCATGGTTGTAATATTTTTCTGGTTGTGCAATAAAGAGTTCTCTATCTATCTATCTATCTATTTGTTTATAACATACGCGCTCAGGAAATCGAACCTGGGTCTATCGCTTCTGAGTCCATTGTTCAACCTGATGGCTGCTCTATTTTGTATAAACAATATAAAAATATCTACTTAGACGCGAGCCTGTGTTTATGTACTAGTATTTCAAACAGAGCGTTCTTTGTTTGTGAAATATATTGTAGCATTATATTCTATGAACTTAGGAAGAAAACATTATTATTTTATTTCTTTGCCGACCACCGCGAATTGGCGGTATTAGTTTTGTTAACACCTCAGACAATAAGTTTTCTTCACGGCTCTTCTTCTAAGTTAGCGAGGGGTATTGCTTCTACAAATTCACAAATCGTGGTTCATATTGCAAAAAGTCCCAACGTCCCAAAAAAATTAATAACGTTGTTTCAGCAAATTAGTATGAAAATTAAAAAATTACAAAGACAGCAAAAGAACATACCTACTCAGGCTGAAACTATAATTTCTTACACTTACATTCAGAATCAAGTTTTCTTTCAATTTAAATGAAAAAACCGGCCAAGTGCGAGTCAGACTCGCGCACCGAGGGTTCCGTACAAACCTGTATTATAGACCTGAGTATTTGGTATGAATTTCAATTTAATACCTCTACGCGTTTATGAGGAAATGGGTAGTAAGTTTAAAATTATTAAAAAAATATATATTATGTGATGTAACTAAAAATTTATGGTTTTCGTAATTTTTCCTTTATCTATGCTATAAGACGTTGCTTCGTACCAAATTTCAAGATTCTGAGTTCACGGGAAGCACCCTGTAGGTTTTGATTCCCTTGCAAGTGTCGAAAATTTGCGGCATAAACGGCTGTATCTTTTGATTGCGTTGGCTTAGAAGTTTGATTTTTTCACAGCTTCAAGGGACAGTAGACTTGATTAATTGATATAAATTTCAGCTTCATACCTCCACGCGTTCCTGAGAAAAAGGGTCTTGACAGACGGACGGACGGACAGACGGACAACAAAGTGATCCTATAAGGGTTCCGTTTTTTCCTTTTGAGGTACGGAACCCTAAAAACGAAAATCATGTTGTTTGGACATCATTATGACATTTTATATGACAATATAAACGACGAAATGTAGATAGAGAACATTTTATTGTACACTGGCTGAACTTCGTACCGCCTAACAGTCGATTCTTTCATTTTTTGCATTTTTCTCTCCGTAAGAACCATTCTCGTATCAAGGAATATTCTAAAAAAAGAATTAGAGAAATCAGTTCAGCTGCTCCCAAGATTTGCGTTTACCAACACATTCAGCGATTAATTTTTATATTATAGAGAAATAAAAAGGGCATGATACAGATATTTCTTAACCTAAGAGTACAGACTGCAGCCTTATCACTAAAAGTGATCTCTTCCAGTCAAATGTACGTAACTTATAAATGAAGATGACAGGTTGCATTGCGGAGTAAGTTATTTTGAGATGCAGTCGATGGTACTTGTACTGTGCGACTGCGATGTCCTTGCCGGAAAAAGAATTAATCTTCTGGGAATGGCTTACCCCAGACCTGGAGACTTTAGGCACCTTTCCCTAAAAGGCGTGACCGACCTCATTGATTGCATCTTCGATTAGGCTTAGGTCAAGCGGCAGACGCACTAGGGTGAAGTGTCGCCGACTGGCCGTCGACCCCCGCATCACTGTTTTTTGAGATAAGATAACTTATATAACTACATCAAATTTATTGGTATAGAAGCGTTCGTGGCCGGGTCGAACCAAGTGATTGGAATCAATCACTTGAGTTAAGTAACAACAGGCGCGGTCAGGTGCAGGATGGGTAACCGTTGCGTGACTACCGCTAGTGGCATTTTTCCAAGGGCTTTGGAACTTTGCACGTTAAGCCGTTGGTGCCGGCTGTCATGTAATGGCAGTCGTTAAGCCTTGTCGGAGGCCTTATGGACGGCTGGATAATTTTGGACAGTGAGGCCTGCCGCTGCTGTGGTGGAGTATGGTATGGCCTAACCTTCCTGCGTTGTAGGAAGAGACTCGTGTACTAGCAGTGGAGACATTAAAGTGTTGATATCGACTATCGACATTGGTATAGAACCCACGAAAAGAGAAAAGAAGATCAGCGTTCTACCAATACGCCTCTCTCAGACAGAATCCTAAAAATGTTTAAAAGAAAAAATGTCCCCGTTTCTCATTAACATTAACATTAACATTTTACATACTGGCACATACATTGCTTCTGGCCCCACACTAGGATAACCTGTGTCGTGGGAACCAGAAACAACGACATCACAAACATGTAAACATCCAAGACCTGGACTTTTTTTTTGTTTCCAGCCGGGATTCGAACCCGGGACCTCTTGCATGGTAGGCAGACGCGCTACCGCTACGCCACAGAGGTCGTCATTAAATCAAAAGCGGCCTTTGGGTAGCAGGTAAGTATTCATTTCTCCCACCGAGATGCTACATAATATTTTACGAAGAAAAATTATAGAATAGTCTGTGACGTGACGCGAATTTTGCGACTATTACTCAAGGTGTCATCCTGTTACTCTGAAAGGAGCAGGCTCTGACGCCATAGCCCCAACTCTCGACAAGTTTCTATTATTACGTCGAAGTTTTTGGTAATTACCAACACATTACAGTAATTACCCAAGTGTGTTGTAATTATTAATAGGTTCTATATGGGTTTGAGTCCCGGCATGAGTGCAATTTTCAGCGTCTAAATAGGTTTTTAAAATTGTCCTTAGCACGGGTGTGCATTAAAAAAAAAGAAAATAATAGCGCTATAAATATTTTTTTTATCAGATACTAAGGTTTTTGCACGATGATTTCCTTCACAGTTGGCGAATGGTATTGCTACTATGACTTCACGTACATAACTTAGAAAACCAAGTCGTTGGTACATGCCTGGAATAAAAAATAAAACGATACAATCTTTTAAAGATCGTCCTCGCGAAAACTTTGAATCATGTACTCGTAGATTTTGCAAGTGCATTAAAAAGAATATAATCACGTGGGTACAGCGATATCATTCCGATGTAAAACCTAACTGCAAAGTAGGTACTCGGAGCAGCAAGTGATACAAATTACTTCAGCCCGATGTCGCTGCCTGTACGTAATACAGAGAGCATTGAAAAAGAGGTTCGAAATTTCACTGATGCCGGTGAGTCGACCATTAGCTCAGTTAGAAGAGCGCTGGCACGGATAGCCAGAGGTCGCGGGTTTGAGTCCTGGCACGGGTGGAATTTTAAGCCTCTAAATTGGCTTTTAAAATTGTCCTTAGCACGGGTTAGTGCATTAAAAAGAATATAACCATTGTACGTAGCAAGCGCTGAGATACATTAACACTTCAGACGCTAGGGTTTCCTCACGGTTCCTACATAGTACATAAGTAACTTAGGAAACATAGTCATTGGTACATGCCGGCGCCGAACTCACGACCTCCCAATTATTCAAACAATAATAGCCCATAGGTGGTTGAAACGGTTTAACGGTCACCAGTTTAACGGTTACATTGCGTCGTCGTGGGAGGGGCGGCCTAGCCTATAAATACGGAGCGTTTTTGCGGAGACGGTTGCGCCCTCCTCGGCCTCGAGGGGGGTCGCTCCCGATGTGGGTTTAAAGGGGTCCTTAGGACCAAAACCAGTCCCAAGGTGATGTTTAGTGGGTAGGCGCACTTCTTGTGAGTCCCACATTGGCAGCGCGGCCGGGTCCGTGCTGTTATGCATGAGCATTCACCACCTCCCTCCCCCGTGTCCTCCGGAGGGTGCCCTTTATAGGGCTAAAAAAAAAAAAGCGGAGACGGTCACTTGCATTTGGGAGCCTGAGGATGCCTCGTGTTAGAGGCGGAACGCGTCGCGTGTTTTCTCACACAAGTATTGGTGTTGGTGGTGGTGTGTTCGTGTCTTGCTTCTGCTTGAAAAAGTTTGCATTAGCTAACTGCATGGTGCTTGTGGGATTTTTGGCGGAATTTAGCAAAGTAATTTTAACTTTTTAATGCTCCCAATTATTACTATCGTAATGATAGATAGATATAATGTTCTTTATTGCATGTACACCAGGGATTAAAAGTAATTTCTTCCAGACAACCATTGACGGAGAAGAAGAAACGGAAACTGAAGACGGGTATTTGTCGTTACCAAGTAACGCAGTGATCTCAAGTAGGCCCTATTGTATTCAGCAGGCTGTAGAATTGCTCCCTTTACTCTTTATAAGAATAGAGATTCCCTCACATTTTTTTCCTCCGGTTGGTGTTTCTTTTTATGTTACTTAAATTAATCTTCGTCCTGGCTTTCTTTCCATTTATTAAAGAGTATGTTTTTGTTCTTTTTCTGAAGGTATCCAAATGCCCTACAAATGAAAAAAAAATAAAACATTGGAGCGAGGACCTCAATGCCAGAGTAAAGTTTTTAATTCAAGTAATTGAGAGACGCATTTAATTTGTTTGTACGGTATAGTTTAGTTTTGTTTTTGGCTAATAGATGGCGTTATTTGTTTTCTATATCACAGTATGGTTTATCCAAGTCAAACCTTCATAAGCAGAATATTGTGGTATTTAAATCTCGTATTGTTTTTGAGCATAAGTAGGTAGACCAAAAAGGTCCAATAAAATGTTACTACAGCTATGCACCTTCTTTAATAAAACAGTTCTCTACTACAGTGTCGAACATAATACATTCTTAAATGCTAATTAATAGATTTATTTACTTAACTAAGGGCTGATTTTTCAATAGTCAGATCAGATAACTTTTATCTGAGGAATATAAATGGCGGGTTGATAGCTTATGTATGAAAATTATGTCAAACCGCCATTTTTATTCCTCAGATAAGTTATATGGCTATTGAAAAATCAGCTCTTAATATTGTTGTAGTAGCAATACTATTCGTAACGGTGGTGAAGGAAATATCGTTAGGAAACCTGAGTGTCTGAGGTATTCAACTATGTAACTAAATTGCCAATCCGCGGTAGGCACGCATGGTAATTAAGCCCATTCTCCCTTTCTCTCCCTGAGAGAAGGTCTGTGCCCTGCAGTGGGACTTATATAAGAGACATAAAAAAAATGTTGTCCCCAATCTTCACTTCTACAAGTCAAGATTGGGGAAAATATATTTTTTTGTTAATGGGCTTAAAAACTGCCTAATGCTCACTACAGATGTCACCACTGTTGGGTGACATCTGTAGGGTGTCACTGTTGGGTGACATATGTTTGACAGTTCTCCATAGTATTTTTGTAAGCAAATCAATTATTTTGTGAATAATATCACACAACGACTCTTTGCGAAGCCGTTGGTTGCAAAAATACGGGAATTTATTTATTTCCCAAGGAACCTATAAGAAAAAAGCTGTGGGAGAACGCTTTTCAAGATTATGTGCTGCCCATTTTCAACCTGAAGATTACTTTGGACGCAATTCATGTACAGGTGATGAATCTCTCCGCAAAGTATTGAATAAAACAGCTGTGCCCACTATATTTTAATTTTCCAAAGCGGAACCAAACAACAAAATTTATACAATATGGCGGTTCTTAGGAACACTCAACAGTGCTGCCACCTACAGTCAGCTTTCAGTTTTTAACGTCATTAAGACCAATCTTCGTCTTTCTCTGAGAGAAGGCCTGTGCCCTGCAGTATGACGTATATACACACATACATACACACACTAGGTACAAAATTATAGTGTCCCCAGTCTTCAATTGAGCATAGAAGGAAGAAATGAACAATAATTTTCAGATTAACATTTGAGATCGCCCGATTTACCCTACGCCCATTAGATGTAAAACCCATTGTTATTAACAGGAATTTTACAAACAACAGTGGCATTCCGAACGGTAATTTTATCTGAAACCCCAAGGGATTACATAATGCGATAGCCGTTAACCCTTTAATTGAATCGGAATTCGTCCGCATCACGAGTCCTTAGTAAAATACATAATTCATCGCGACGAATTTTGAAGCATTAAGCTTGGTATACACCAATAGAACCTCACAAAAAATAAAACATGTGGCTTAACCCTCCACTGGTATCGCTAAAATAATTAACATCGTTGGTATTGGGGTATAAGAAACCCCATACAGAGTAATTTCGAAAAATAAGTATCTGCTGTATCAATAATCTTAAATCTTAGCATTAAGTAACATCGAATTCAAAAGTAAAAATCACGCTTTGATTAAAAAATATAACTCTTTCACTCTTTCGAATAATCTTTTGTAAATTTTTTACGTTATTAGAATATTTTCTTTTATTGTTATTATTCAATTTATTGCTATTTTACTTCGACGTTTTGACGACATTACAGTTAACGTGGTCACGAGTAGATTGATGGCTGGTGGCCGTTCGCATCTTCGGCTGATAAGGTTTCAGACTACCCTTAATCAAGCATCACAAAACACTATTAGGACTCGAACACCTCTTGATGACCGAATCCCACGTTTGCGACAGTTTGCCAATTGAAATTTTTGTGTTTCTTAATTTCAACCGCTTCACGCACAATTCGGCTATAATAATAGCGATCATTGGAAGTACCGATAGTTTGTGTAATTCTATCCAGTGGTTTACCGTTTAAAAGACCAGACTGTCCAATTATGATTTCTTGAAGCTATATTCTCAGTTGCAACTTACTCGTAGTTCTGGAATCAAGTACTTGAGTTTTTGTTAAATTAAATAAAGATAGTAGATAAAGACACTTCAACTCAGTTTTACTTAAGACCTAAGTTTTACCTAAGAGAACTTAATTCCCTCTTCGCCCATGTCTACATGTCTAAGCTGGTACCAAGTCGTTGATTTCAAAAAGCTATACAGTTACGGCAATCGTTCATTATGACACCGTCTACTTGAATGGGCTGCAACCGTCAGTACCATAACTGCGCTAGTGTATGGCAGGCTTTATTCCATCCGATATCGATGAAGGGTGGATACAGATCTGGCGGAGAATTTGCGACTGTTTTTAAGGTTTCGTAGTCAACAAGGAACTTTTATAGTTTTGCCATGTCCAAACACCCCATGTCTGTCCATTTGTCTCTCTAAACGAGCTCACAGATGATTTGTACTAGAAATCCGAAATTTGGCATCACATCCTGTAATAATCAGGAGTGGAACGAGGAGCATGAGAAGAACTATACTGCATATGGGGTCAAATGCTCGTATAAACGAGGAAAATACAATTAAGGCGGGATATACACTGACAAGCAAAACTCAGCGTGATGCAAAACTGCTGTGGACTTGAAATGCAAAAAAAAACGGAAACCAAAGTGTAATAAAGCGCTGCTGTGGTAGAGCGTTTTTTTATATGAAAAACGAAGACCGATGCATTCCAGTGTGTTTTCCGGGTTACCGTCTCGCATACTTTTTGCTTTGTTAAATGTTTACCTATTGTAAAATTGGTAGATTGGATGACATTGACAGGGGACTGTCAGGGTCGACGTGGCAGTAAATAAACTTATGCCCATCTAAAAGGAAAGCTTAAAAAAAACCAAAAAGGAGCGCTTCGTAGCATTATCAGACCCTTGATGATGCCACAAAAGGCTGGTTTGATTACATTAAAGAAAGGGTGGAAATCGTGACATATTAGACTATGAAAAAAATGGTCTATGACTTAAGGACGTACAATATGCTGCATCGAATTTTTTTTTTAAATAATCTTAAATGGTTTATGATTGCGAACAAGTTTGAAAAAAAAAATTAAGTATTGTTACAATTAATAAGCGTCTATTTATTATGGAACAATAATAAATGTTATTAGTAATAATTTAGTTTTATTAAACTACATAATCCTAGTATATTATAAAACAAATGAGCATGAAACAGTATGTCGCCATATTTCTGTTTCAAAAAATAAACATGGTTATATCTAAACATAGTTATTGTTCTAGAGTCTAGTTGCGCCTATATAGGTATTGTTAAACAACCTGTTAAATTATTATACATTTAATAATGTTAAGATTGATTTTATTATTCCCCTAGCTCATTAAGAGGACTCACTAGAGCTCGGGCTTAATAAGGAAACTGCCTAACAGTAAGAGGTGGCAGGAATAATAAAGAAAAACAAATTGAATATACTTTATTTTATGTAAGAGAGAAACTTACGCAGATATTTCTTAACGTAAGAGTACAGACAGCGCCTTATCACTAAAAAGATTTTACCGGTATTCAACTGAAAAACGCGATGGAAATTTGCTAACAACTTAAAACGATCCGCGCTAGGTGTCAACCTACCTTAAAGACGAAGTTGAACTCGTGTAATATTTTTGCCGAATAACACATCGGAGGCCCTTAATCCTTTTCCATTTAGCTCTCATTGTGAAGGTAAGCCACTATACCATCGCTTAAGGTATGAGTGCGCATTTAATTTCATCGGAAAATGTATGGACGATTTAATAACGATTCAATTTTGATGTCACAAATTACATCCCAAGCCCATAAGTGGTGAGGATTAAATATATATATTTAAGAGTGTAAAAGAGGAAATCTATTTGCAAAGGGAAGATGCAAACAATCTCAAGCCAGCGTGTGTGCTTGCAGCGAACAATCATTGAATGTTGATGAAGCGAAAGAAGTTTGTTAGAGGATCGTGGCAATTAGCAAATCCACCTAACCCTATAGAATACAGACATAAGGTTATCTCTGTATGGATCAAAGTACTTTTACAAATCTTAGTGAGAAATACGATTGTTGTAACGTTATTATTTTATAACAACATTTTATTTTAAATAAGTTGGATAAATTCTATTAAATAACTTATAATATAGGCACTAAAACTTATTAAGCTCAAACAAAAAGGGTTTACGCATTTCTCGACTGCGCGTCTCTAAAACCACTCATTATGTGCGCCCGGACAGCGCGTCCCCTCTCTCGACCGCTGCCCGCCTCATTTGCCTCCGGTCCATCGGCGAGCCTGCGCGTGCGCATTTCTAAGTTTGTTTTCGCCAGTCGCTTTCTCTAACGGCCGCGAGTCAATTTTATTCATTTACTTTTAAAAAAAAAGCCGTGGTTTATTATCACGTTTGTGTCCTCGTCTCCCCACACTTTTTGGGTATTTTGCAAACAGATATTTCAACTAGGTATTTGCTAATTTTGCTGTCGATTAGTTTTATAATGCTTGTAGGAACATATGTAATTTATTTACTTTCTTTTCGTAATAGCGTAGTGCTTATACGTAGTTTTAACAACTATTTACCGTGTCGCAGAGCGCCTCTCATAGCTTGCTCGCTCGGCGACACACAAGATGGCGCCTCACAAAATTGCCAGTCTTGGTTGCATCATCCATTCATTTTGTTCATACAATTTAAAATATTGATGTTTAGCTTTATCTGCACACTAGCTTGCGCTTGCCACTTTTGAAAATTTCCAAATTATGTTGCAGCTAGTGTGGAAATGTTGGCTATTAGTAACTGTAGATACCTACTAATGTTTGATGATCTTATTCATTATCATTTTTCATTATAATTTCCATCTCGCATCACTCCACTACTGATTTCCTTCACCGCCTCTTACAAACTAGTTGGGTTTCTTCTTCATCTGCCGAACCGGTGGCGGTGAACTGTATCTTTCCGATGGCTATGTACTAATGCGAGAGGTTTCCCCACAGGGTCCAAGTACCTCACCAGAATTCCCTTTTACGAAGCCGAAGACCCCCGGGGTGCCTGTTCCCGCCGTTCCAAAAAGGACATCAGCTGTTCCTGTTGGCCAAACTTTCTCTGCACCTGGTCCACGGCCGTTGGGGAAGCGTTTCTACTGTCTCCGGTCGGCTCAGGGGAGTACCTGACCGTAGTTCCGTTAAAGAGAGATCAAAACCAGTGTAGAGCTATTTTATAACCCACAACCCTAGTTATTGAAGTAGTGCTAATTAAATATCTTGTTTATTTAATAATGCTATTTATTTCTTCATCCTTAAATTATGCCCCAGCCTCTTCAAGGTAAGCGTGACACGGTATATATTCAATACGAGATTGTCCTATGAGTTTAAACGCAACCACATAGAATAGCAAAGATAGAAGATTGAGAGCTTGCGGTACGATTTTTTCGCTCTATTCACCCGTACCCGAACGCAATTGTAGTTGTGCCCGCAAGTGCGTTACATTACAAGTGCCCGAATAGCCACGACAAACATCGCTGCAACATTTGACGTAGCGACTGCACATTGGTGCGACACTACATAAAAACAACATTTTACACGCAATGTGACATACTACTGGTCACAAATATGGATACAAACATAGGTACAAACATAACCTTACGCCGTATCCCAGAGGAGTAGGCAGAGACCAAAGACTGACACATGCTACGATCTTGACGGATCACCTTCGCTTCATCAACGGATATGGATGTAACAAATACTTAGTGTTTTCACTAGACTCTGTATAATGAAAGATAAAAAACCATTCAAGTGGTTCATCCTACATATGGCCTCATTCTGGCTATATTTACACGTTTGTGATGTCCATTCCTGTTTGCCTAGGTATCCTATGACAATTAAGACCAGGAGAAGTGATTGTGTCGTGTGATTTTATTTTATTAGAAGTGTTGTGTGAAATTTGTAGCAGAAATTTATTTATGTACTGCGTTTGATTGCAAAAGGATTATAAAGCGTACACGAGTGGAAAAGTCTGTTTACCAATCAGGAGCGTCATTATGCACACCAAATCCTGATAGAGCCCTGATGTTTACGATAGCAATTGGTATGAAATTTGACCGGTTTTGTTACGCCTAATATAGGAGCCTGATTTTGTCAATGATCATTAAGTGTGCCTTGTTTGATTGGCTCACTGAATCGTTCGTTCTATTATACGAGGTTCCAAATCAAATAGACGATGTACACTGTTGCTGTTTATTAATCGAAACAGAAAACCAGTAATAATAGTTTGGAAACTGTATAAAAAATATTGTAGATCTCGAGGTTATGGGCGAGTTTCTGAATTGAGGATTTCGCTCAGAAAAGAGCGTGACAGAACGTTACTTAAGTATTTGTTATGTTATCAACCCTTGTATGTCCCCACTGCTGGGGCACGGGTCTCCTTCTGCATCGCAGGAAGGTTATGCGATACTCCACCACGAGGGCCAAGTCCGGGTTGGTGGAGGATCGTAACACAGTGGCGGGCCTTACTGTCGGAAGTTATCAAGCCGCCAATATTTAAGTATTTACTTAGTGAAATTTTCAATACAGAAACCGGACCCAAGACTTATTTCGGTTCGAATCCCGGCATGGGTGGAATTTTTAGCCTCTAAATAGGTTTTTAAGTCATTTAGTTGTACTTAGTATAGGGCTAACGAGATCTGTGTCATAATTATTAATTTTTCCTTCAGCAATCTTTCCGATTTAAGGTTGCCTGGAAGAAATTGCTATCAGCAATAAGGCCGCCAATTGTACCTCTTCTTTTGTAACTGTTGTCTCTGTTATTATTTTCTGGTGTGTAATGAGGAATATTTTTATCTTATTTATGTCCATGAATATTTTTTTTTACTAGCCCAAACACGTACCAAACTAACCCGCTGTAAAAGCATAAATTGGCGTAAACAAAACATTCCACTGCAGGCCAGGGCCGAAGACGGCTCCATTATTTACTACATACGGATACGGACATGACTCACAAAGGTCTATTGTCTAGACGGCACTGTGGAGCGACTTGGCCGCGCTACCCTTTTGTAAGAAAAGAAATAGTTATACTGTAGCTTGTAGGCAGTCTATTGAAGTTGCCTACATGTTACTTTGACTGGCTCGTTAATCTAGCGGTATCACGTCTCATTACCACGCTGATGATTTCGATTCCCACAGGATCTTACATTATTGCCTCAGTATGAGTGTATTTTTATGTTTGTGATGTCCTGGCCTCGTTAACAAGGTACAGGGTATCCTAGTCTGGAACCAACACAAGTGACTGTATTATGTGGGAGTTGTTACTATTATTTATTGTTTATCAATCTGGAATATGCAGTGTGTTAAGACCGCTTCAAGTCTATCGCAGAAGCATTAATCTTCTGGACGCCATGGTAGGAAAAATCGGCAAAAAGTCTTGTGGCCCCTCCGTGTAACTGTCACGGCACTATCATTGTCATAACACGTCAGGCGCTTGCCGCGTTCGCATAATGCACTATTAGAATGCCAAAACTATACAGCACACTCACCTTTACATTAATTTCTCAGACGCGCTTGACATAAAAGAGTAGAATATAAAATAATGTAGAGTTCGATATCTTATTTACTTGTCCAATTTTGTAAACAAGACTCTAACCTCAAAACGGACAATTGATACCAAAACAAGATATGAGCACACACCTTTTGTCACCAACAATGAAGTCATTATTAAATTTGTAATTTCTCTTTTTATTCTTCTTCTTTTACTTATATTTTTAATATTTTATATTTTCGGTTACTTCATTTATGGGAATGTAGCAGTTTTTGACTAAAAAGTCGGCCTTCTCCGGTAGAATCTTGTTTACTAAATTGACAAGTAAGAATAAATAGACTAACTCATGGATTTTGGGGCACGCGACATATTTTTTCATACCATCGACATCTAGAAGATTTGATATGCTGTTGACTGTACACATAGCGATATTCTATGCACACCACTACGTTATGCAGATTCCATGAATGCTCTTCATGAATGCAAACTGCCTTACTTTCTTCGAAAGGGCTGTTATGGAATTTCGAGAATTATCTTTCAGCCTTCATTATTCATGATTTGTCATTTCGAAATTGACAATGGTAAACCTTATGAGTACGAACAGCTCTTGCATTAGAACAAAAACAAATCTCTCTAATAAAAATATACATCAATTTCTATAAAATCCGGGTAATTTGCAGGACCCACCTGATCCTGTCCGCTGTCTTTATTTCATTATTATTAATTTTAAATTTTAACACCAACAAAATTATGGCATAGTACAGATATTAACGTTCTTTCGATCTTGATTAACTCTACCTTAAAACCTTCTTGCCCGGATGCGAGATAGCTGCTCAAAAGAGGGAGGAGTGGAAGCTCATGGAGGAGGCTTTTGCTCAAAAGTGGAACACAAATACGACTGACTAAAGAAAAACTTGTGCATACTTACATAGTCCCAAAAACTAATTTGATGCTCACAAAATTACCATTTTCATAAAAACTGAGTTACCATACCACGTCTCCTTTTACTCACCGTGTAACTAAATGTTTGGCTATGTTCAAGCCTGCCGCGCAGTAAAAAATCACGGTTGAAATTTTTATGTTTGTATGGACTTTGACAGGTCTTCTTCCTCTTTTAATGCCATCTCCTGTCCGAAATCGAATATAATTGTGACTTTTTATCCCTTGACGTTGCGGCTCGGAAGAGTTGTATATATTTCATGTAGACAACACTGCATGATTTTGGAGCCATGAAGTTTTTACGGCCAATAATACGGCCAGGTCCCCTTCGTCCCCGAATTTTGCCTTTTAGGATGATTTTTAACAGATTGTACTTGTGCTCCGTATAATTATGAACTAGGTACAAAGTATTGTAGATTATCCGTTGTATAGGGTCCATAACAGTTAGATGATTGAAATCTTTCAGGGTATGTTGCGCGTAATATAGGGGCTGTAGACATTACAAATCAAGGCTGATGTGGGGCTTAAGCAAAACAACCACTCTACTCTACTTTGAGACACAAAAAAAACATTAGATGAAAGGAGCAATATAAACATGTATGACTTTATTATTATACTCTATTATACACGAAACACGATACACGAAAAAAAAATAACATGTACAAAGGCGAGCATATCTCTGTAAAAGATTTCTTCCAGCAAACTTAGGAGAGTCGGAGCAGCAGTAAAAAACGGGTCTATATACGTGGGACACTCAGAAAGTTTTGAGAAACTGAAAAACTAACTTACATGAAAAATATATTTTTATTAAATCTTTTCAAAGAACTCTCCACCAGCCTCTATACAAAGTATAATGCGTCTGAACCAATTTTTAAAACATGTTTTTCAGTTCTCCGCAGACACCTCTTCCACGGCCTTCTCAAACGCTGCTAGCGCGTCTTCTGGCGATGAAAACTTTGAGGTGATTTTAAATTTTAGGGAATAAAAAGAAGCCACACGGAGCCAAATCAGGACTGTAAGGAGGGTGTCCTAAGACTCTGACCGGTGTGGAGTCCAGGAAGCCCCTCGTTTTGACCGCAGAGTGCGCTGGCGCGTTGTCGTGGTGAAGAAGGACCCCGCGGAGCCCGATGTTTGGTCGCTTGTTGCTCAATTCAGAAAAAAACTTCTGGCAGGCATTTTATGCTATACCATTCAGCGTTGATGCTGCTTTGGTCTCGAAGTGGAATTGAAATTAGGTACCCCGTCAAAGTGAAGAAACTAGTGATCAAATTTTTTCCTGCGCTCCTCGATTGCTTCACTTTCGTAGGCGTTGGTTCATTTTGAAACAGCCAAACTGTGGACTGACGCTTTGTTTCTGGATCATATTGATAAATCCAGGATTCGTCACCTGTCACAATGTCGTAACCATGCCGTGACGAGCCAGCATCAAATTTTTGTAATATATCACGGTACCAATCCACACGGGCCTGCTTCTGAGCTTCGGTGAGGTTGTGCGGCACCCAGCGGGAAACTATTCTCCTTACAAAATCTTGTGGACACTTCCTGAGCCAATCTGTAGTGTATGCTGAATGTCTTCGTACGTAATTCGCCTGTTTTCTTGTTTCAATCAATCCTTTGTTCGTCCCCCAAAGTAAGACGACCGCGTTTGAACTCGCTATACCAGCGGTAGATGGTTGCTTTTGAAGGTCCTACATCCATAAAAGCAATTCGAAGTCGATCAAATGACTCATCAGGTTTTAAGCCCCATTTGAAATCGTAAAAATCATAGCACGAAAATGTTTTCGATGCAGATCTATTTTTTAATGAGACAAGAAAATTTTAATTTGGTCTCAAATGAAATGAAATGAGGGAAATTGGAAAATCGAACAGTAGCATTTTTACTTTTAAATAATCGACGTTTTTAAAACAATTACCTACAAGTGTCTTACACATAAAAACTTCGTTTCGAAAAACTTTCTGAGTGGCCTGGTACCTACGTGTACAAAATAAACTACATTGACTGTAAAAACCTTTAACAATAACCTAAGCAGAAATAATACATTACATAGACTAAATCCTCTATATAATTATAAATAAATAAAATACATTGTAAATAATAAGTAAATCGAACCAACAAAGATTGGTAGATTGTTAACCCACATAAGTGGGTATAATAACCAGATAAGGATAATTCAGTCCAAAGCCGCACAAATCTCGTGCCGGCGTGGAGCAGTTCAAACAGCTGCGACAGTCTGATAATTTGTGACAAAGTGTTTCAAAAGCATGCTAGTTTGATCGCGCTTGGTGACGTCTCAAAAAGATCTTGCTGACTCTGGAGCTTAAGGTAAGACGTGAAGATGAGATGTTGTTCGTGTGAAAAGAAAAGTTGACGCTTGCGACACGAAAAAGAGAAAACAATTCAGGATGGCTGATATAGCTACAAATTAGTGCAATCAAGTTGTTAACGCACTCCATGTATGCGTGTCGGTACCACATGCAACCACATTGCCGCACAAGGCAAGAAGGCTTTGCGGCTCACTTCATTCGGACTTCCTAGGGCTAATATCACGCAGGTCCTGTTGTTGTACAATATTACTTGTGATCGTCTCGCCTTCAATCACACTGAATGCTGCAACAATACTGTTGCTTTCTCTAGAATCATTACCAAAAGTATTCATGGTAAAGCTATTAAATGTAAGATTCCGGAGAACCGGTCGCATCGCAATGGTAGCACCCTTGCGTCACATCCAGAATGTTCCATGTTCGGCCTTAAATTGTCTTTATCTTTTGGTGAACACGGCATCATACGTTGGAGTACAAAACCGTGTTAGTAAAACAGCTGTTCTTACGTAACATTTAACAATAGTCACGCTGAAATACTCGTTATTTCATGGAACTATGGCGAAACACTGACCGCCATACCGGGAACCGGTGCATACGTTTTGATTACTGACACCGGCATGCGGTTCTGAGTAGCAATGGATATGACTGACCGTAGAATTAATGGTTTCCTATATTTTTAAGAATATTTAAGTATTTAGCATTTACAGTTGTTCTACGGACACAGTACTCACTACAATGAAGGTCCAGACTTTTTCGAGTTATAAAATTAGATTACAGCACTTACAGCAATACTCTCACTACTATCAGAGCGAACACAATACAGTTTCATAGTCTACAACTAGGGGGCGAGCCCCCTGCGCGCTTACGCGCGCCAACCCCCGAAGCCGCTCCGAGCTGCGCTCTCCGCGGCGCTCGGCCTAGGGCCTCGCTAGACACTTATTGTAGTGAATTGTTGCATGGGAACATGTATGGACTGGACGGAGCTCGGCCTTCGGCCTCGCCGCGGCAGGGTTCCTCGTGCCCGCTTCGCGGAGCTCGGCCTCCGGCCTCGCAAGTTTGTCCCTCTTTGCTCTTGCGCTGGTACTTGTGCGCCGTAACCTGAACGGTCTCGGCCTTCGGCCTCGGCCTGGACGGAGCTCGGCCTTCGGCCTCGCCGCGGCGGGGTTCCTCGTGCCCGCTCCGCGGAGCTCGGCCTCCGGCCTCGCAAGTTTGTCTCTTTTTGCTCTTGCGCTGGTACTTGTGCGCCGTAAGCTGAATGGTCTCGGCCTTCGGCCTCGGCCTGGACGAAGCTCGGCCTTCGGCCTCGCCGCAGCGGGGTTCCTCGTGCCCGCTCCGCGGAGCTCGGCCTCCGGCCTCGCGAGTTTGTCTCTTTTTGCTCTTGCGCTGGTACTTGTGCGCCTTAACCTGGACGGAGCTCGGCCTTCGGCCTCGCCGCGGCGGGGTTTCTCGTGCCCGCTCCGCGGAGCTCGGCCTGCGGCCTCGCAAGTTTGTCCCTTTTTGCTCTTGCGCTGGTACTTGTGCGCCGCAATTTGAATGGTCTCGGCCTTCGGCCTCGGCCTAAACGGAGCTCGGCCTTCGGCCTCGCCGCGGCAGAACTTTTTGTGCCCGCTTCGCGAAGCTCGTCCTCCGGCCTCGCAAGTTTGTCTCATTTCTCTATTGAAAAGTCAATTTTAGTACTAAATCTCCATACAAAAATTTGTCATTTTCAATCATCAATATCTCGGCCGCCATCTTGAAATTCCAAGATGTCGGATTTTTCTCATATACCTGGGTCCTTTGGCAACGCGATGCCGCTTACGGCATATCTCCAGCATATGCCCAGTTGGCTGCCGACTTTTTTGCGCAAAGGTCGATTTTTCGGTCGGCTATATCTGCGCCGCCATTTTGAATTTCGAACAACCAAAATTTTTTTTTTCAATCGGATCACTAAAACACCATTCCATCAATATTTCATCCAAATCGGCCGGTAAACAACAGAGTTAGCACCTTTGCGTAGTGGACCGCGTTCGAAATTCAAAAATCGGCTCCATAGGATGGCTGTATATCGTACATTCCCTACAACTTTGTCATACATCATTTTCGTCCAACTCGCACCATTTCCGAGAAAACGTATGGATGTTAGATCAGTGAGTATACCGGATTGTAGCTTTATATATCATATAGTCTACAATATGAACCCTTGTATGTCTCCACTGCTGGAGCACGAGTCTCCTGCATCGCAGAAAGGTTAGGCCATACTCTACCACGGAGGTCAAGTCCGGGTTGGTGGAGCATTGTATCGATATCTAATATATATATAAAAATCTCGTGTCGCAGTGTTTTCTATCGAACTCCTCCGTAACGTCTTCAATGGTTTATGTTTTTTTTTTTTTTTTTTAATTTCAGTGTTTGACCATTATTGTACTGGACCGTGACTTTTGGTATTTCAAACGCAAGGCTAGAGAGAGTAGTTTCTTTATTTCACACCAGAGCACAATGATATAAAACATGTACAGATACAGAGTACAAACCGCTGCGCCACCGACGGCCTCGGTGGCGCAGCGGTTTGGCATGCTGACTGTAAAACCGAAGGTCTCAGGTTCGATCCCCGGCCGGATCAAACTAGGAAGCGAACGTTTCTAGTTTGTCTCGGGTCTTGGATATTATCTATGTATTTATTGTATTAAATCTATCGTCGAGTTAGCACCTATAACACAAGTAATTTAGTTGTACTTAGTATAGGGCTAACGAGATGTGTGTAATTGTCCATGAATATTAAAAAAAAATTAGCGTCTTCGTCCATTCAACATGGTTAAAAAGCTTAGAAACCGTGCCAACACGGTTAGCCATTTCGTTTATTGTGTCATCCAAAATAATTATTACAATATTTAGTGTACGGTATTTTTTATAACACATTTTAAGCTTTCGCGACTTTTACGTCGAGGTAAAATGGCAATAAATTACTACGCGATTAAGCCTTTAAAACATTCTAATCATGAGTATTTTTATGTTTACAAAACGATGGTCGACTAAAAGAAATCGCCTGTGCAGAATTTTCCTAGCGCGATAAATAATATTAATGGCTTTAAATTTTTGTTGCAGTCATAAAGAAACTAAGTACCTATACTCCTAAGAGGTAGACAATTAAAAATAAAAATATACCTACTTAGAGGCTAAAAATTCCACCCATGCCGGGATCCGAACCCGCGACCTCTGGCTATCCGTGCCAGCGCTCTTCCAATTGAGCTAATGGGCGACTCACCGGCATCAGTGAAATTTCGAACCTCTTTATTCTCTGTACGTAATACAGAGAATAGTGTAAAGAAGGTTCGAATCCCGGCATGGGTGGAATTTTTAGCCTCTAAATAGGTTTTTAAAATTGTCCTTAGCACGGGTTAGTGCATTTAAAATAAAAATAGTATAATCAAAATATACGTTGACATATAATTGAAAAGTCATGTTAGAACCGCTACAGTGGATCTAACACCATATGAATATGAATGGAATATGAGACAATCGCCAACTGCGGTAGGCAGGCGGTCAGCTTTGCCTTTGTGCCAACGAAATCGCTTGAAAATGGACTCTGTAATGTTACGTGCATTAATTTACGTTTCCTGTCATCCTAAAGCGAAAAATGTATGCGGAGACCACGGCCTGAGATAGGAATATCAACCGGAATGTGTAGTCTGATAAAATGTCCATTTTGGTTTTCTCGTGCCCGTCAATCGGCTGTAATAATTTGCCCTTTATTCCTTTCCTAGTCAAAGCCATAACATTCATATGCAAATATTATCCTCACTTTTTATGTTGCCTATAAAAGTACCAATGCAGGACAAAGGGCTTTTCTCAGAGAGAGAGAGTATGGGCTTAATTACCACGCGTGCCCAACGTGGATTTGAAATTTCAAGCGCTGAGGTATTTGCTTCCGATCACCTTCGTGATCGCTTAAGATCAATCAGGCAGCCGGGGCTACAAGCGATCTCATGCTTACTTAATAACCCTAGACACCTAATCTTCTCACATACCCGATAATACTTTACCGTTCGTCGGTTTGTTGCACCAATAAAATAATTTATTGTTATTTATTGCACACTATTATTTAAATTTCGTTCTGTTAAAAATTATTTATTGCACACTATTATTTATTTTTCGTTCTGTTAAAAATGGCTCGCGTTTTTACGGAACGAAAACAAAATTTTTATAAAAAAAAATTACAACAGAATAAAAAAATGTTTTTTTTTAGGGCAAATTCAAATCGAAAAAAGAGACTGAAAACTTTCACGCAATCAGTACAAAAATAAATATTATTTTCAACGCAAATTGTGATTTTTGGAAAAAAATCCATAGATATTATAGTTTGCTTCCGGAATTCAATGCCTCTCGGTAAATCGTGACGAACACCGAGTTGACAAGAGACACCACGACCATCAGCGCACATACCAAAAGGATAGAACAATTTTTCTGTTGCATATTCGTCGAAACAACGAAGGTTAGGTGTCTAAGGTTAATAAAATGTTATGGCAAAAATGTCTGGAACGCCAACAAGGTGAAACTTTCAAGATTCGCAACAGCTGGGTGGTGATTTAGAGCGGGGAGCGCGTTTACAACGAATCTCACACAATGTTTATACAATTATGCAAATGATGGAAAGGGTACAGAAACTTTTGGAAAGGTCTCATTAACATACAAAGCTTGAACAACGCTTACATCGTATGAATATAAATTTTTAACTTTGTCTTCATTATCTTTAATGGGAAAATTTACCTTTGGTCAGCTGGAGATTATTTTTTTGAGGACTTTCGTGTTTGTTATGATTAATGTTGCCTTTCGTTTATTTAGGTACTAATTTATTTACTCGTTTATTATATGTTTTACTTATGTAGCCTATAAACGCCCCACTGCAGGGCATAGGTTTTCACTCGGAGAGAGAGTATGGGCTTAATTGCCACGCGTGCCCACAGTGGATGGGAAATTTTAAGCGCTGAGGTATTTGAACGCCTCAGACACTCAGGAAACACAACCATTTCTATTTAACCACTAAAACGTCTACGTAACTACAGCTACAGCGTTGTACGTCCACGTAACTATAGATACTTCGCGGACTGCTATCAGTAAAATCGATTTTTACGAATGAAACCTTTCAAATAACTTCTCGAATCGGCTATTACAATAACCTGTGTTAAATTATTCGTTCAATTGATGCTTGATTTCATAGACAAGTCTCCGAATAAAAAAAAGCTTCGGTTTCAAATCAAAATCAGTTCCTAACTATTACGATTATGGTTTTTTCTTAAACGGTCAAAAAACCTACCTATTTTCAGTAGTTCAGAAAAGTGGAAGCCATATCTCATGTAAAACTTCCTCACGAGGGGAAAAAAACGGAAAAGGTAAAATTAAAGATTCGCCCAAATGATACATCGGGCTGGAAACGCAACTTTCAGTTCTTATTGGGGAACTTTTCCCGGTTCCCTTTTTTATTGTCTCGGCCAGTGGCCATTACTCACTGGGAGGTAAATTTAGCATTTCCCAATCTCGACAATTATAAAAGTTTTAATTGCTCCTACTTTCCTAATTACAAAAAATACAGTCACTCGGAAATATTGAAGGAAACTGTTACTTAAAAACTGCTGTAACAAACACGTTCCGGGGGATCGTTCGAGAACTTTCCGGAAGTTTTCTTCAGTATTAAAACGAATCAATCAAGCGGATGTAATTCGTTGAACTCATCTGCTTCAGACTTGTTGAGAAAGTAGCTTTGTACTGAAATTGCTATAATACCTTGCTAGAGATGTTAAGGGCTCGCTCGTTTATTATTGTTTACAAAAGGTTGAGTACATTCACAAATGTTTTATGTAAAACTAAAGTATTAAATATTTTGCAGGAAACAACGGTCTAGTGTATGCGTGACGACACTTAAATTTTTTTGTGTGATATTTTATAAGTAGGCGGATATGCATTGCGTAGTTATACCATCAAACAATCAATTGAGCTTTTTCTATCAAACATTTCTAAATTCAATGAAGAAGAAGTACATAGCGCTCACATAAACATAAATTTCTAAAAACAAAATAAAACACAATTGCTCCGTTTTATTTTCTAAGAAAATCTTACACTTTGTCGGTTGTATATTGCTTCGGAAACAGAAAAATATCAAAGGGAATTGTGACTAAAGCGAAAGACTCGCGTAACTCAACAAGCATAAGTTTAAAAACTTTGATCCGACTATGGAAAAATAAAGTTATATTTGCAAGATTGATATTCAAAACTAGATGGCGCTAGTAGTGCTCATAAACGTTAAAATATATTTGTTTTAATACTGCAGTACAGTTGACTGCACGTCAACCCCGTTGACGTTGAACATTCGTTGCCAAAGTGCGCGTAGTTTAACTAAATAGAGCGCATGAATAAAGGTTAATGTACTGTTCACTACACACGTATTTTATACTTGATGAACTCAGATTTTTTCCTTTTTTCATTTGAAATTCCATACGAAACAAAACAAAAATGTAAATATTTCTATGTAAGGATACACCACTTATTTCCATGCAAC
Organism: Yponomeuta sedellus; assembly: GCA_934045075.1. NCBI lineage: Eukaryota > Metazoa > Arthropoda > Insecta > Lepidoptera > Yponomeutidae > Yponomeuta > Yponomeuta sedellus. The sequence continues at coordinate 15,480,312 of OW203731.1, forward strand.
ATCCCGGTTTTTTTCTTTCGTGCATATGAATTGTAGCCTATGTCACTTAGACTGTATTAAACAATAAAAAGACTCGTCATTCATAAAAATCGGATGAGTAGTGTACGATGCAATCGTAGAAAATCCGTAAAATCATTAAACATAAACACATACGTGTATAATAATAATATTGGCCTTTTTGCATCTACTTAATGAGATGATTTATAGTGTCCAGTGGAATCGTCACTCACACTAGATGGGTGAAGGGACCACTCCAACGCTGTAGTGCCTGGGACATGGTTTTATAGTTGGTGTAGGCTTGCCCAGCACCTATACCATCCTGACAGCTTAGTCGGCCTAGCCCACAGGAAAGACTAGTCAATACGTGCGGAGCCAACCAAGCCGCGGGTTTCCTCACGATGTTTTCCTTCTCAGTTAGCGTGTGGTATTGCGACTACAAATTCGCAAATGTACGTAACTTTGAAATTAAACAAAACCATTGGTACATGCCCGCACTCACATACGTGTATATAAACTTCTAAAATCACAATCTTTCCTTTCGAAAATGCCGCATTTGGAGGAGAACAGCACTGATGTGTTGTGCTTTGTTCATTTAAATTAATTTAGTTTGTGTCATTCAAACCATAATAAGCAATCGAAGGACTCCTCATTCACAAAATCGGGATAGTGTGGGCGCAAAATCTGTGGTGGAAAATCAATGAATATTTAAAAACCTATTTAGAGGCTAAAAATTTCACCCATGCCGGGATTCGAACCCGCAACCTTTGGCTATCCGTGCCAGCGTTTTTCCAATTGAGCCAATGGGTGACTCACCGGCATCAGTAAAATTTTGAACCTCTTTACACTATTCTCTGTATTACATACAGGCAGCGACATCTGGCTTAAGCAAATTGCATCACTTACAGCCCCGACTACCTACTTTGCAGTTAGGTTTTACATCGGAACGATATCGCCATACCCACATGATTATATTATTTTTATTTTTTTTCGAGTCGCCCATAGGCTCAATTGGAAGAGCGCTGGCACGGATAGCCAGAGGTTGCGGGTTCGAATCCCGGCATGGGTAAAATTTTTAGTCTCTAAATAGGTTTTTAAATTTTTCCTTAGCACGGGTTAGTGCATTTAAAATAAAAATAGTATAATCAATGAATATTATCAAACATATATATATACGTAGACTGCTAAAATCATAACTCTTCCTTTTGGAACTGCCGCATCCGGATAAAAGCAGTTCTGATGTTATGTGTTTCGTTCATTTATATTGCAGCCTACGTCGCCTGGACTAGAATAAACAATCGAAAGATACGTCATTCATAAAATCGGAATATTAGTGTAGGTGTAGTGGTGCAAAATTCCCGTTAATATTATCAAGTAAACATAATAATAATAATATTAATATTGGCCTTTTTGCATCTACTTAATGAGATGATTTATACTCCAGTGGTATCTTCACTCACACTAGATGGGTGAAGGGACCACTCCGACGCTGTAGTGCCTGGGTCATGGTTTTATAGATGGTGTAGGCTTGCCCAGCACCTATACCATCCTGACAGCTTAGTCAGCCTAGCCCACAGGAAAGACTAGTCAATACGTGCGGAGCCAACCAAGCTGGGGGTTTCCTCACGATGTTTTTCCTTCACCGTTAGCGTGTTGTATTGCGGCTGCAAATTCGCAAATGTACGTAACTTTGAAATTAAACAAAGTCATTGGTACATGCCCGCACTCGGGATCGAACCTGGGGCTCTCGCTTGCCAGTCTATGGTTCTACCCACTGAGCTACCACCGCTTCAAGTAAACATAGTCGTACATAAATAAACTGCAAAATTTGTGGTGGAAAATCCGTAAACATTATCAAACACACATACGTAGACTGCTAAAATCATAACCCTTCCTTTCGGAACCGCCGCAGTCGGATGAAAACGGCACATCAGTTCACTGTCAAAGGAGTTGAGCAAAAGAAGTCTGCAAGTGTCAGCGCTAACGTTCTTTGAATTTGCGACCTTTTGTGACTTTGTTCTGGGGTTGTCAGTCACATCTTTCATTCGCAGCTCGCGGGAAGTCCGCCCGCTTTTGCAGGAACAAGAAAGCCCTAATAGGGTTTTTTTTGTAATCCCATAGAAATGCTGTAGGTTTATCTGGACGATCATCTGAGATTAGCCGACGGACCCTTTTGGGGTAGCAACCTTTATGATGCCGAGTTTGAGGGCGCTCGTGTTTTAGGCCCTTGACATAATAGTATCCCGAGCAGGGAGTGTTCGGGCCAAATGGACCAATTTGTTCTGTTGTGTTTCGTCAACTAATTCTCCGTTTGAGATCAAAAAGTTAAATGGTCGGACCTTTTAGGTGATTTTGTTAAATGGAAATAGAGATTTCTTTACTGTTTTTCAGAGCATTTGAAAGATGCAGCCCTTGCGTTTGAACTAGGATAATCTGTGCATCAGGAGCACGTGTCTTCCCTTAAATAAGTGTTACAGTTAAAAGCAAATTAGTTCTAAACATACAAAAAGTAAAATAAGGTTAGTCTAAAAAATGTTTATCTGTCATTGTTTAGTAGGGTTTTCGTGTCTAACCAGTCAAGCTGAAGACATGGCGCTATGGCGCTCATTAGGGGAGGGCTATGTCTAGCAGTGGACTAATATAGCCTGAAAAAGAAGAAGAAATATATGTTTTTGTAATTACCTTCTATACAGTCAAGAGGTCGTAAGTTCGAATCTCGGCATTTAAAAATGACGTAAGTCATGAAAACATTCATCAGTCGTGAAAACAACGTAAGGAAACCGGAGTGTAAGGCCCACTGGAGTGAACCGGTTAAACCGATCATTTCCCATACGAAATGTTCGACTTAACCGATAACTCGAGTTAAATAAGCTAACCCGTGCTGGCGCAACTCGGCCTAAGGGTTTTCAAATACCTCAGTGCTTGAAATTGCCAATCCGCTATGGGCACGCGTGGTGATTGCGCGCATATTCTCTCTCTGAGAGAAGGCCTGTTCTGCTCTGCAGTGGGATATTTTAGCTTCATGAAAAAAACTGCAACTTTTCCGATGTCAACCCTTGTATGTGCCCACTGCTGGGGCACGGATCTCTTCCTGCATCGCAGGAAGGTTAGGCCATACTCTACCACGGGGGCCAATTCCGGGTTGGTAGAGAATTGTGAGTCAGTGGCGGGCCTTACGGTCGGAAGTTATCAATCCGTCCGTAAGGCCTCTGACATGGCTTAACGACGGCCATTACATGACAGCCAGCACCAACGGCTTAACGTGCCAAATGCCAAAGCGGTAGTCACGGGACGGTCACCCATCCTGCACCTTACCGCGCCTGTTATTGCTTAACTTAAGTGATTGATTCCAATTACTCGGTTTGACTAGGCCAAAAGCGCTTCTCACTATATAGATAGCGCAACTTTGCCGCAACGTCGATTGTTAAAAGTTTAAAAATCTGCATCCCATCGGACGTTTCTGCAACACCACGTAGAATACTTCCTATCGCTTTCCATCAAGAAATCAGTTTCTAAAGAAATTAGAATCGCTACGCGAGACAAGATTATTGATATTCAAACAGTATTCATCGTCACGTATTCATAGGCCTGTCTGTAGATGAGTTACTCAATAGCGCAATTTTTCTGTGCAGACACCTCTATCACGTCTATCTTCCATATCACAGAAATTCATGTATACTGTAACGTTTTCTGTGTCCTTTTTTATAGAAACCCTAGCCTTGCTGTCTAGCTGGGTCTCGACCCGACTGACACCTAATCAAAACGTAACGATTTCGAAAATAATTCAAGATTGACTGGACGGCTGTGCCGACGTTTCGCGTAAATTTCACGAGGCCCTTTGATTGTGCCGCTAGGTGTTGCCTAAAGATAGGGCCCTGTGTCTCCTGCACGCTGAACACGTATTCAGCAGACAGTACGCTCCGGGCGAGTCCATTACCAGTTTCCCCCGATATTGGACTGCATTCCTCCCGGGATGTTATTATAGCTTGCGATTCTTACGAATTTGATTCAAATGTTGTGTAGCAAACATAATTACAGAACTAATGCCTGTTTCAACCAACCAAACCCCAGTTTCTTCCTAACTAAGAAGTCCTTAGTAACTAGTACCGATAAAAAAACTAATCTTGGTAATAATGAACATTAATGAAACATACGGACTAAAACTTAACTAACAAAATAAGACTTTAACGGATGGCGGTTTTTCATACTCTTTTCCATTTTTTGCTAAGCAAAACAAGTCTTCAACCTTAGCTAGATCCGTCCATTCCCTTACGTTGCTAAGCCAAAAAATAAGACTTAAATGGATGGAGGTTTTTCAGACTCTTTTTAATTTTTTGCCAAGCAAAACAAGTCATCAACTGTGGCTAGATCCGTCCATTCCTTTACGTTGCTGAGCCACGATTTCTTTCTTCTCCCAAAACACCTTTTGCAATATTGCCCATAACAAAAAATACCTATGTAAGTATTAATATACTTTTTCATTCACAATAAAGTGTTTTTTTCTTTAACAATCTAGTACCGTCGTAGCAAGCTTCAACAACAGACAAGTAGAAAAGCAGTATTTCTGCAATAAAACGTTAAAAATGCAAACTCTCATTTGAACAGTTGAAGCAAATCTGACTGGCAAGATTGACATTACGGCTCGGGGCCCGCGGAAAACAAAAAGGCGACGTCTAAGGAGGACAATAATAATTTTAATCAAAAACAATGAGATTGCTCTCCGGGCAAATTGCTCTCTTCCTCTATTAACATGATGATGGAGCGCGCGCCACCCGAGGTGTGTGGGGTAACACGAAATAAAGCAGGCTTAGCGTTATTCCTTTTTCATTCTTTCCCCGCTTGAAATAAAACGTCCGTTGAAAGTTGCAGCTTGCTCGGGCCTTTGTGCAGCGTTTACACTACGCTCGAGGTTGAAGAAAGCCAGGGCAAGTACCTATATAGGCATTTGGCCAATTCGAGACCTACAAGCTTGAACAAAAAAAGTTTGAATGCTGCAACGCGATCACAGTAAAAAGGCACTAAACTTTATGGACGACTGGTGCAGTTTACGGCGTATTCGGACAAACGAGATGAAATCGGTGCAAGTTACTTTTACCCGCAGAAAGGCAGTGTGCCCTCCAGTTTGTCTTAATGGTCAGGAAATTCCTCAAGCCAACAAAGCCCGTTATCTGGGAATCCAACTTGATAACGATAAGGAACGCCATATATTCCATATAATTTCATTTTAACATGATTTATTTTGAAATTTAGCGTGCAAATTCTGCTAAGCAAAAAAACTTTCTTTAAAACACTGAAATCAATCAATGCGTCCAGTCCTTATAAAATTAAGTTCTGTTTTTATTTCCGTTTTCAAGAAAATATTTTAAAAATATGAACATTTACTTCAAAGAAAAGATCGGACTCTGCGAAATCGGAAGTACATCACGAACGTAAGTACGTAATCTTGAATTGAGCTCCTACGGCTGTCAGTTTCTTTCTAGTGATACGAGACCATTTTAAATAAACGAAGCTAAAGCGACTCCGAATCTGTGCAAACGTAAAAGAGGTCATATTTTTTTACGGAGTACTAAGAGGTTAATATGTTGGCGTTGTTTTACTAACTTTAAATTTACATTCTTTCACGTGTGATAGGTCGAATCAGTCACACACTTATTCACAAAAATATAAGAAATCAGTGAATATTATTTATAAACAAATGTAGCAATATATTTGGAAATGAAGGATAATTTGTAGACTTTGTTCTATATTTAGAACAATGTCTAATAGACAATTTGTGTTTTAATATTATCTTAGTAACACCGACCTGAAATTTTGTGCAACATGGTGCCTCTAATATAAACTCCTCAGTTTCTAACCACGACTTTTTTGTAGGCACAATGGTGTAGTGTAAACACGCCTTAAATAAACCCGGAATCATAAAACTGTCTATGGATAAAAAAATCCTCATTCATATCTTAGAAAAGCTCCCAAAAGTAAATTTGAATAATCCCTTATTTTACATTCTAAGTTGATACCTTCGTAAGGAATTTAAGCTTGCTATAAAAATAATGAATGTAAGATAAGATAAAAATATTCTTTATTGTACACCAGAGCACATATTATAAAACATGTAAAGATACAAAGTACAATTGGCGGCCTTATTGCTAAAAGCGTATTGTGTACAATGTGAAATAACAATGTATTTATTTCACATTGTACTAAATAGCATTTTTCTGTTCAGATTGTGTATTAATTTTTTTAATATTTTTTTCACGCAGTTAAACAATAAGTTCAACGTTAAAAATAAACAAACCGAGATTCTTACTATTATTATTAATTTATTAAAAGTTATAGTTAAATAAAATTTAAGATATAAAAGTTATAGTATTTATAGTAAATATATTTTACTATTTAATATATTCAGTTTTTATTATATTTTATATCGTCTATATGCAAATGGGGAACTTGCATAAAGCGTAGACTAGTGCATAAAATTCAGAAAAAAACTGGTTTGCACTGGTAACGTAACGTAACCACAAGTTATATCAAACTATCCTAGCAAAAAAAAACTTCTAAGATTTTGTTTCTTCATAGTATTGTAAAATAATTCTAATAAAGGCGTAGACTCTTGAAAGCATTATTTTATAACCTAACTCAAATATTGACATATTATATCTTTTAACAATGAGATTTGTTTTCTCTTTAAAAAGATTTTTTGGTGTACGTCCATTATGTCTGTGTGCAACTACGGAAGTTTTGTAAAGCATATTAAAAGTTGAATGTTCTCAACTTTCTACGCTCTAACCCGTTCAGGAAAAGAAATAAGAACGAATTTTCTTTCTTTCATTTGACAACATCAACCAGACGTCTCGAAAGCAGCTCAACAGACATTACACTCTCCAAAGTCCTTACTGATTTACAAACCTAACCTTAACACCTTAATACAGAAGACATAGAGTAGATTTTAACTTGCAGAAGTGCACAGATACCTAAGTAAAGCTGGGGGCCTGGAACAAAAGGGATGCAATTCAAAAATAGAACGTCAGTGTCAGCGAGTCGACCTTTCAAGTGTGGACTCGTCATTCATAAGGGTGAGCCATAGACAACAGCATCTCAACGAGGTACCCAATGATGATGACACGGTGACGTCACTGATATGCCGTCGGTGACGTCGTGATAGGCGTCGCTTGACATAAAAAATATAGCCTTCGTTAAGTGTTTTTCTTTTGAGCAACATTTTGAGTCACATTATGCTTTAAACAATTAAACAAAAGGTTTAATATTATAATCATTATTACCAACAGTCAACATCCTGTGAGTTAATTAATTTTTATGTTTTGTCAACCAACCACGATGGGTTGTTAACCGCGATATCTGCCCCCTCTGACGTAAAGACACGAGTTAATGTATGTTTCTTTTATTTTAATGCATGTGTAATTGTACCCGTTGCATTAACAAGTATAATAAGAGAACGGTGTAGCAAAACGTAAAAAATTTAAATGGATAGACAATACTAGATGCCCCAGAGAAGACTAAAAGATGGAAAGGCTCTAGTCAAGATTCCCAGAGATAGACACATAGTTTAGGCAGACAACCAATGAAACGAACAACCCTAAAAACATACTCACCAAATTCTGAGCGATTCGAATAGTCTAAAGGTCAATTAAAGAAGCACTCGTAGCCTAGTGGAAGCGAGTGATTGGAATCAAACACTTGGGTCTTCAATCTTCAATCAACAACAGACGCTGTCAGGTGCAAGATGGTTAATCATCCTGTGACTACCGCTAGTGGCATTTTTCCCAGCACTCGGTGCTTTGCAAGGCGCTTTAAGAAATTCGTGTTGGTTATCTGGTCTAACCAAATCCTGTGCGAGTCTAGTCTGTCGAGTTCCATTCCTTATTGATCTTTGGTATCAACCCTTTGTATGTCACCACTGCTGGGGCTTGGATCTCTTCCTACATCGCAAGAAGATTAGGCCTTATTTCACCACAGTGCCCAGTTGGCGGAGGTTTGTAAGACTAGTGGCCGGTCTTACTATCAGAAGTTTTCGAGTCACCCATAAGGCCTCTGACATGGCTTAACGACTGCCGTCTATCGACGGCAGCCGGTACCAACTGCTTAACGTGTAGAAATATCTTGTGTAAAAACATTCTGAAAGCCACGTCTGTTAAGATTTTACAGTCTATGAGGTAGGCTTATAAAAGAAACGTTGCTGATACTCGGGTGACGTATATATGGAACAATTCATTCGGATCCGGATGATAATATCTCTATGAATTTGGCTTTCAACCGCCACTTTGCTTGCATTAACCTCTGTGTGAATAGTCAATATGAATGTGTTAAATGTAAATAGTTTAACAATATAATAATAACACAATCTCTTGACCTGGTCCCAAACTAGGATACCCTGTTTTATGGTAACCATAAATATGTGTATATGCCGGGATTTGAACCCGCAACCTCTGGCTATCCGTGCCAGCGCTCTACCAATTGAGCAAATGGGCGACTCACCGGCATCAGTGAAATTTCGAACCTCTTTACACTATTCTCTGTATTACGTACTGTTTTTAAATTTGTCCTTAGCACGGGTTAGTGCATTAAAAATAAAAATAGTATAATGATTATACTATTTTTATTTTTAATGCACTAACCCCGCGGGTTCGATTCCCGGCATGGGTGAAATTTTTAGCCTCTAAATAGGTTTTTAAAATTGTCCTTAGCACGGGTTAGTGCATTAAAAATAAAAATAGTGTAATCATGTGGGTACAGTGATATCATTCCGATGTAAAAACCTAACTGCAAAGAAGGTAGTCGGGGCTGCAAGTGATGCAATTTACTTAAGCCAGATGTCGCTGCCTGTACGTACAGAGAATAGTGTAAAGAGGTTCGAAATTTCACTGATGCCGGTGAGTCGCCCAGTAGCTCAGTTGGAAAGAGCGCTGGCACGGATAGCCAGAGGTTGCGGGTTCGAATCCCGGCATGGGTGAAATTTTTAGCCTCTAAATAGGTTTTTTAATATTGTATATAAACATTCAACAAATAAAATGCTTTATTTTGACATAAATGTATGATTTCTGATTTCTGAATGTTAAATTTGGCCAGCTAGACATCGTGCTCAATGTAATCTGTAAGCTTTTAGAATATACCTCGGGCTCTAGAGTAGGCTTCGGTTTTCGCCGAAAGCACACGAGTGTAATACTACTTCCTGCTCTGTATACAACTTTTCTTCACTATTTTGAAAAGTTATGTAAAGAAAGTGTCATATTAGTTCTGATATTTCTATTACACGAATATATCTGATTCTATCCGATCCGCAGCCAAGGTATATTTTAAAAGCTAACAGACAATAAAACAATTTATAATTTATTTTTATATGTATTGTGTATTTATACTTTAATCTGGAACTGTGTATTATGAAATAAAAACATATTATTATAGATATATAAATAAAGAATACTTTATTATATAAAAATGGAAATAGACATGACGAAAGATTTTTAAATCTCTTCCATAATATGGGAACACATTAATTATTTACAAAAAAAACCTATATTACAGTAATAAACTAAAATTTAAGGGATGTTAAAGCCATTTAATAACAATGGGATTCCTTCTATTTTATAAATACTCAGTTGTTAAATACAGACAGATTAATTTTACTTTTATACATAAGTAGGTACTTAGATATCTCTGCGAAGCATAAAAACTGTTCTTCAAAGAAAAAATAAAACTTTTGATTTCATTAGCCATCATTCACAAGATTATCCACTTTACAAGTTATGAAGATGTTAAATGATACGAAGCTTCAAGAGACGAAATTTATAAGCATCTTCTTTTATTTCAGTCCATGAACTTTTCTACTATTCTGATTATGAAATAAATCGTTCTTTTATGTCTTCTGAAGACCATTATGAAGTTGCCGAATGTCTGACAGTAACAGTCTCTAGCCCAACTAGACAGACTAGAAACACATACGTACACACAAACACACACATACATATCGTTGCGTTAAAGGTAAAACTTCTCCGAAGCGCTCGTAACCTAGGCTTACCGAGTGATTGGAGTCAATCACTTGAGTTAAGCAACTACAGGCGCAGTCAGGTGCCGGATGGGTGAACGTCCCGTGACTACAGTTAGTGGCATTTTTCCGAGTGCTTCCGTGCTTCGCAAGGCACGCTAAGCCGTTGGTTCCGACTGTCATTTAATGGCAGTCGTTAAGGCATGTCCGAGGCCTTATGGGCGGCTTGATAGTAAGGCCTCCCACTATCTTACAATCATCCACCAGTCCGGACTTGGCCCGCGTGGTTGAGTATGGCCTAACCTTCCTGCGATGCAGGAAGAGACCCGTGCCCCAGTAATCCGGACATACAAGGGTTGATAACTAACTATAACTAAAACTTCTACACTTACACGCACACAAGAACAGTGTGCGTATATGTGGGCAAACGTAATTAGGTGCAATATCTACTTTAATACTTTAATAATAATGAGTGTTCAATATGGATACGTCGCTTTGAACTGTGGACTGTAGTAGGATGGATGATTGGATTGAAAATGATGAGCGAATTATCTTACAACACTGGTTTAATGTGAACGCGACATGCTTTGCGTGAGATCTTAGAATGATTAGTGATGGCGGCGACGATGGCTCCGCTGCCCCTCCCGGTACCCGCGCTCGCTCCCCCGAACACGTATGAAGAAAACATTTGAGCTTGTCTGTTTGTCTAATGCGCGACATGCCCCCCGGCGTTGGAAGAATCGCTTCCTTCCAACATTAGTCAGCTTGGCTTTCATCTGTAGGTAGAGGACATATCTTGTTAAAAGCTCTTCTTTGTATTCCCTTGTTGGTTCGAATATCTGCTACACGAGCCACTCCGTCAGCACCAGGAAAAACGTCTACTATGCGTCCGAGACACCATTTCATCGGCGGTACGTAGTCTTCTTTAATCAGCACCAGAGTTCCTTTATCTAGACGTCCAGATGATGACCGCCACTTCGTCTTTTGTTGCAATTCTGACACGTATTCTTTTTGCCACCTGATCCAGAAGTGCTGGCGTAATCTTTCTGCCCTCTCCCAACGATGCAGCCTGTTCGGATTCGTGTCGTCCAACTTTGGAGTTGGCAAAGCGGTGAGAGGTCGTCCAACCAAGAAATGGCCAGGTGTTAATGGAGTCAGATCGAGAGGATCAGAAGAAATCGGGGACAACGGTCGTGAATTTAGTATTGCTTCAATTTGTACTAAACTTGTATACAATTCTTCAAAAGTGAGGTGTGCCTCGCCTAATACGCGTAGTAGATGAAATTTAAATGACTTTACGCCCGCCTCCCACAACCCGCCGAAGTGAGGGGCATAGGCCGGAATGAATTTAAAGTTGATGTTTTCGTTTGCTATGATTTCTGATAATGCCGATGAATTTTGTTTGAGAAAATTGCCTATTTCGTTTTTTGCTCCTACAAATTGTGTACCGTTATCGGAGAATATTGTGCGTGGTTTGGATCTACGCGCAATAAACCTACGCAGTGCAGCTATGTATGACTCCTTGGTCAAATCGGAGACCAGTTCTAAGTGCAAGGCCTTTGTGGCGAAACACACAAAGATAGCCACATAAACCTTGGTCAATTTGCACCCACGTCCTTTTCGGTCAGCAGCGAGTAATGGCCCAGCGTAGTCCACGCCAGTGGTTTGAAATGGGTATCCTGGATCAAGGCGCTGCTCAGGCAATTGACCCATAATTGGGTTAACCGCTTGAGCCTTCATCCGATAACAGCGCTGACATTTATGTACTATATTTCTTGCCATGTTACGTCCGCCCAAAGGCCAAAACTGCTCCCTAATTGACGCAAGTAAAAGTTGGGGTGCGGCATGAAATAATCTTGTGTGTTCTTCCAAGAATATGAGTTTAGCAATTGGATGCTGACATGATATCAAAATTGGATGTTTTTTGGTGTATTCAAAACGTGAGTTTCCCAGCCTACCACCAACCCTGATAAGTCCCAAGTCATCTACAAATGGTGATAGGGGTAGAAGTTTGTTTTTGGCAGATAATGTCTTTTTGTGTAATAAAAGTTTGTATTCTTCAAATGATTGCATCTGTGACCATTTGATTAACAATTTGAAAGCACTATTTATCTCTTCGATGGTCAAAGGACCCGTATGTTTTGTATTGCCCTTTTTTGTATTGTGTAAGAATCGAATTGCATATGCCAAGGATCGTTTAAGTTTGAGTAGTTTTGAAAATCTGTTGAAGTCAATTATTGTTTTGTTGGTTTCTATTTCAACGGCTAACTGTGTTACCATTTCTGGAAACTCTACACTATGGTTGTATTTTGATTTAGGCCAAATGCTTTCGTCATTTTGCAGAAATTCTGGTCCAGTCCACCATAATGTGTTGCCTTGGATTGCAGACATGTTAACTCCACGGGTTAACAAATCGGCTGGATTGTTCGTGGTAGGCACATGAAACCATGTAAAACCTTTCGTTGTGTCTTGTATTTCTGCTACGCGTGTCTTGACAAATAATTTCAGTTTATTGGGTGCTGTTTTTAACCAGCCCAACACTATGGTTGAATCCGTCCACATAATGCAGCGGTCTATCGGTATTCTAAATGCTTTTATTACCTTTGTAATCAATCTCGCGGCAATAAGCGCACCACAGAGCTCCAAACGAGGGATTGTTACCGGTTTCAGAGGCGCGACTTTACTTTTTGCGCAAAGAAGCTGTACATGAACCTTCCCAACGCTAGACACACTTCTAATGTACACGCACGCACCATACGCATCTTGCGAAGAATCGCAGAATGTGTGAAGCTCTATTTTAACTGGATTCTCACATGTAGCGCAGCGAGGTATCCGAAGGTCGTTGAGCAAAGGTAGTTCTGAAGTGAATTTTTGCCAAGACTCGATGACTTCTATTGGTAGAGGATCGTCCCATGACAACTTGTGCAACCAAAGTTTTTGCAAAAGGATTTTAGCTTGGATAATGACTATACTAAGCAAGCCCAACGGGTCGAATATTTGTCCGATGGTCGACAATATTGACCGTTTGGATGGTTTTTCGGCAATATTAAGCTGTACGTCGAAGTACAACTCATCTTCAGCCGGAGACCAGCCTAGACCTAAAGTGTGTGAAGAACTCGATTCACCTAAATTGAGTTTTTTGCAATTTTCTGATTTAGATGATTTTAAATTATGTACGTTTGACCTGATTTTCCTCAGAGGGAAACAACCGGATGATAAAATTCTGCAAATGTCGTCATGTATTTTGAGGAGTTGATCAGCTGACTGACTTCCCGTAACAAGATCGTCGACATAGAAGTCTTCGCTAATAATTTGAGCTAATAGACTGTCATCGCACTCCAGAGACAACTGCTTTAAGCACCTGATTGCCAGAAACGGAGCTGCTGCTGTGCCGTAAGTTACAGTGTTAAGCTGATAGGTTTGTAGTTTCTTGCTAGGGTCGTCTCGCCAAATAATTTTCTGCAAATGCCTTTGGTTTCCGTTAACTAATACCTGTCGATACATCTTCTCAATGTCTCCTGTCATAACATAGACAAAATGCCTGAATCGAGTGAGTATCGTGAATAGATCACTTTGGATGGTGGGACCTACCATTTGCAGATCGTTACATGAAATCCCTGTAGTAGTTGGTGCACTTGCGTTGAAAACTACTCTGAGCTTTGTAGTTGAACTGCTTTCACGTAGCACACCATGATGAGGCAAATAGTAAGGATGATCTATGCCATTTTGTGTACCATCTAAATCTGAATTAACTGAATCAAGTGACATATGATCAAGCTGTATGTATTCTGCCATGAATTCTTTGTACATTTGTTTGAGCTTTGGTTGACGCTGTAGTTTGCGTTCGAGTGATAAAAACGATTGCTTCGCTTTTTCGTATGATTCCCCTAGACATGATTCCGACATTTTGAGAGGAATTGCGACTGAGAATCGACCATCAGGTAAACGAGTGAAGTTTGCCGTAAAATTCTCTTCACAGAATCGCTCTTCTTCAGTAAGAAGTGAATTTGGATTATCTGGTTTTATCTCTTCTAGTGACCAAAACTTTTCTAATTGTTCGTGTATTTGTGTGTTGTCATTTTGGATGAAATTGCATGTGACTAAATTGTTTTTTGTATGACCGAGACCACTGGTGGGCCCTGATACAATGTATCCGAGCTTTGTCTGCTGCAGAACAGGACTGTGCTCCCCTAAACGTATTTGTCCTTGATCTAGCAGATCCCAAAAGATGTCTGCGCCGAGCAACAAATCGACACTCGACGGATTGTAGTATTCTGGATCCGCCAACTGTATTTCTTTGGATATGTTTAATCGCGATATATTTGCACTGTTGTTGCAAAGATTAGCAATGTTCGGTAGGACCAGAAATGATATCTCTACCTCGTATGGAGATACTCTGGATTTGATGGATGCATTACAACGCTTTGTAATGTGTGACAAGGAATTGTTTATTCCGATAACTGACGTTTGTGTATTTTTGCATTTTAATCTCAACTTGTTTGATAATGTTTCCGTCATGAAGGATGCTTGGCTCCCTGAATCGAGAACAGATCTTGCTTCATGAAATTTTTTGTCTTTATCTGCAATGTATATGACTGCAGTCGAAAGCAGGACTGGCTCTGTCACAGCGACTGAGAGCGTCGTGGCATTACCGACTGGTTCTTCTGGTTTGGATGATGTGTCTACGTGTAGTAATGTATTGTGTCGTTGCGAGCACACAGTACATGGGCCGAGTCTGCAAACGCGTGCCTGATGACCTGACCGAAGGCAATTGTTGCATAACCTATGCCTTCTGACAGATTCTGCTCTCTCGCTTACAGACTGGCTGCGGAAAGTGTCGCAAGCAAATATGCGATGATTTTGATCGCATATTGGACATTTTGGATATTGTGAATTTGTGTCCGTAAAGGCAGCTAGACCTTTTATATGTTCATGTCTTGTTTTTGTGTCTGTTTTAACACTCATGTTTATTGTCTCGAGAAGATCAGCCCTATCCTTTAAAAATCTTATAAACTCCGCAAGTGTTATTTTAGCAACAGTGGATTTTCTCTCTTCCCACTCACGTAACGTTCTTCCGTCGAGTTTAGAAGTCATTATATAAATAATAAGAGTATCCCATGACTTTGTGGGCTCTCCTAATGTTTCTAATGCTCGCAGATTTTTTGAAACTGTATCAATTAGTTTGCGTGTGGCTTGAGCGGATTCCCGTTTAATTTGTTCCAAGGAGAACAACGCCTGTATATGGTTCTGTACTAATAATCTGGGGTTGTCATACCTGTCGCATAACAAATCCCAGGCAACATTATAATTTTCGGATGAAAACTCCAACGATCGAATAATCTGAATAGCACCTCCCTCCAAAGAAGCCCTCAAATAGTGAAATTTTTGTATTTCTGTAATGGCGTAATTCTCATGTATCAGTGAATTAAAAGTGTCTCGAAATTCAAGCCATTCCTCGTAATGACCGCTGAACTTAGGTAGTTGAATAGTAGGTAATTTCACCCCTCGATTAGCCTGACCCACCCTGGTGTGCTCCGCCACAGGCCGAGTTTGCGAAAGGCCTGACTGGTGCGATAAAGTATCGTCATCGCTTCCGACTGCCTTAGGATTATTCGCGTCAAAAAGGTGTTGAGCTTTGGCAAGTACAGAATAATAGTTATTCTCGAACTCGGCCCTTTCCGCGTCTTGAGCGGCAACGTCACTCTCGTCAACGGCACACTGTATGAAGGTTTGTATTTCATCGAATTGGGTAAATAATTCATTCATTTTCGACATTCGAAGTTGAAATTCGGCACATTGAACGGGAGTTAAGACAGATTTTAATGTATGTAGATAAGTAATGAATGAAGTCAAACGTCCTTTTATCATTCCGCGCTTTCTATTCAATTCTTTTATGTCCGTCATGTCGATGGGTTGTGAGAATCGGGTACCTACTGCAAGATATATGTTTATGTATAGATTTGTAAAGAATGCTATCAAAAATCGCCAAAGATAATCAGTATAGACAAATGCTATTAATATTTAACTTCAATTAAATAATAAGCACGTCTAGCAATAAAATTAAACAATAAATGAAATTGTAATTAATTGAAAATTATAATTTAGGGTAATCTATCGAGTGTTTTAATGAAAAAACATTCACGAGAGACTAACAAACGCCAGGTACTATTTGCCAAGTAAAATGGAACCTAATCGTAATAAAAATAAAGCCCGGTTGTTTACTACTATTTGCAAATGAGCTTCATAGATAAAAAACCCAGTTCGATCGACTGGTTTATCGCGAGAACAAAAGACGTGCGGCCGGTCAGCGCGTAGGTACTTATACCTCGATGAGTTACTGTGCACAGTTTTATCTAGTAAACAACAATTTGATTTTATAACTTTCTATAGGAGATGGATGAAATAGTATTTTTAGGCGAAATTAAATGTGGGAATTAATATAAATAGATTAATAGTCATCCGGGACCACGGCACCTGAAAAAGTGCCGAAACGTTGGAAAATTGTAAAAATGTAATAAACGAGCATAAATCCGTATAAAAACAGTTTTAATTAATATAAATAGATTAGGATAGTATTGAATTAGATTAGAATTGCAATTTCTCAATGGATTTTTTATACAATGCAGATAGATAAAAATTGGAACGGACTCACTCAGACCACTCGCTTTCTTCGTTGTTTTCAGACTTTGAATTAAGGCTGAAGCACTTCTTTTATTTTGCTTGTCACTAGATTTTCTGGATAGTTCTTGATTACAATATGTACATATGTTTCACTGGATATTTTGACTTGTCTTCGCTGCATCCGGATCGTTTAGGACCATGTTCAATATGGATACGTCGCTTTGAACTGTGGACTGTAGTAGGATGGATGATTGGATTGAAAATGATGAGCGAATTATCTTACAACACTGGTTTAATGTGAACGCGACATGCTTTGCGTGAGATCTTAGAATGATTAGTGATGGCGGCGACGATGGCTCCGCTGCCCCTCCCGGTACCCGCGCTCGCTCCCCCGAACACGTATGAAGAAAACATTTGAGCTTGTCTGTTTGTCTAATGCGCGACAATGAGTAAACGTAATTAGGTTGTGTGGTGTCGGCGTAGAGAATAGCACCAACCCAAATTCATCCCGCGGGTGTCGTAAAAGGCGACTAAGGGATACAAACCGGGGGGTGGGCAGCAGCGCCCCCTGCAGTACAATTCCACCAAACTGCGATCCCCAACCCGCAAGCCCAGCGTGGGGATTATGGGCACTACCCCCCAATGATGGCACAACCTTTCACTCATTAGGGGAGGGCTATGTCCAGCAGTGGACTAATATAGCCTGAAGAAGAAGAATAATGTTAGTAACTTCCAAACGACACAATCACTTGTCCTGGTCCCAAACTAGGATACTATAACATAACATAACATTTACATACAGGCACATACATTGCTTCTGGCCTCACACTAGGATACCCTGTGTCGTGGGCACCAGAAACAGCGACATCACAAACATGTAAACATCCAAGACCTGGGGTTTTTTTTTGTGCCCAGCCGGGGATCGAACCCGGGACCTCTCGCATGGTAGGCAGATGCGTTACCGCTGCGCCACAGAGGTCGTCACCAGGTAACCAGGCAAGGAAATCACAAACATTGAAAAACACGCAGACTGAGGCTTTTTGTACAACTGTAAGGCGGCCCCCATTGGGAATCAGACCCACGACCTCCGGTATGGTAATCACCGTGAATCAGCTACCAACAAAGCAGTCAATCTATTGGTCCTACTTTTTATCTAATTTACATAGATACAGTCGGGCTACAGACCGCCGCGCTTCAGTCATTCAGAATTCAGTAACGCGCCCGTTACTAATGTATCAGGCACCATTGTCAGTTGGTTGAACAGATAGTACGGCTGCGATATTTCAGTTATAACGAATCGATTTCTGAAACAAGGAATCCTTACGGAGCTGCCGGTACACTACTAAATTATGAGACTCTCCAAATCAGATGTTGTGGGTTCCTACAAAATCGTATACATAACGTCAGCCAAAATTCCGAATTCATAAAGTGGTATGATTTTTGTTCCAAAATATTTTATGATTTCTTAATGTTATATTATTATTGTTTCGCACTGTCAACCGGTGCTAATTATGATTTTTCGTTACCTACCCGACTTCCACGACATAGGCTGTGCCGTGGGAGTTGCAATTGATCATCATTGTATTCCTGGATTTTTTAATTAACATTTTTTTTATTATTATTTATTTTATTTATTATTAATGATTCGCGATATTATATATTAAAACATTATAAAATAGGGACATATTAAACGGGTATAATCGCGATTATTTATTAGGTAAAGCGTAAAATTACCTTATTCCCAAGGTTTCGGTAGCGTTACAGTTGCCGTGGTCTCGATAGACTCAGGTAGAATTAGACCGCGAAGATTTAATGAAATACATTATACTTACAAACTATCTTACAAGGTAGGTAATAAGGATTTTATTTATAAAACATCACGGAAATATGTATTTTTAAATTTTTTGTCGTGTTAAGACTAGAATTGTCTGACTAGAATTAATTTATAACTTAGCAAACCAAAGTCCGATAAGATTATTGCGACTATGCAGTTTTCCATTCGTGTTAATCCATATTTTTCATTTAATTTTCCATAAAAATCCGGTGATAAGTAGGTATCTTATTAATAAAACTTTACCCTATTATTTCTAAAATATCATCTATTTCATACTATTTTTATTTTTAATGCACTAACCCGTGCTAAGGACAATTTTAAAAACCTATTTAGAGGCTAAAAACCTGCACGTAATACAGAGAATAGTGTAAACAGGTTCGAAATTTCACTGATGCCGGTGAGTCCCCATTAGCTCAGTTGGAAAGAGCGCTGGCACGGATAGCCAGAGGTCGCGGGTTTGAATCCCGGTATGGGTGGAATTTTCAGCCTCTAAATAGGTTTTTAAAATCGTCTATTTTATCCAAATTTCATCCCAACACATATTTTTTCTTATTTTTCTTAGAACTCATTTTTCAATCTTCGGATAAAGTTTATTCTTCGAATATTATATTAAACAACCAATTCAAAAATGTATTCTAATTGCCTTTCTTTTGATGTTTCACGGTGACATTTTTATATTATTGTGTAATACTTTATTAGACGGATAAGTTTTATCTGAGGATTGAAAAATCAGCCATTGTACGTTTATATTTATCTAGTTTCTACCATTTTCAAAGCTCAGCTGCTTCTTTCTCTCAACAACTGAAAGGAACCGTCCCTCAAGTGCATTATTTATGTTCTCCCTCAGTGAAGAGTTGGAGGGCCACGTTACATAACCGTTGACAAAGTGTAAGAGTAGACAATTTCACCAGTCAGCGATCTTGGCCGGACAAATGCCCCGCAAGAATGGCTCGTTGAATTTATGTCCTAACATTTGTTATCCCCCGTTTAGACTGCATCGACTATCGCTGCTCTCTGAGTGCTTAGTGCGAGTTTTTTAACTACTCGATCGCGTTAACGTAAACTCATATTTCTATGGCATCGAGGAAGCGCCACCTAGCGACAAGTAGGACAAGGACAAAAATTGAAATTGCTGAGTGCGAGTTGTAATGGTTTACGTTGAGAAGTGAAGAAGTTTACCAGCCAAAACACGAATAAACGCGAGTGCGAGTTGTACTGAGACAGCGTTTTGCCAGTTAGAACGGTTAACTTACTCAATGCTCGATTAACGCGGTAGTAAAGTTATGCAATTGGATCTGTTAAACTCGCACTAAGCACTCTGTAGGCAGAAAGCAAGTAGTAGAATTAAAACATACGCGGACGGTTTTCACCGTTTAGCTTTCTTGTTACTCCATATTTGCAAACGTATACAATGTAGGTACTTTACTTACATTGTGACAACAGTATTTCGTTTACATATAATTTAGCGGACGTGATAAATAAAAGAAAAATATGAAAAAAATTACATGTAACCTCATAGTGAAGGAGAAGTCCAGCTCTTCACGCGACAGGATTATTTTCCCATTTTTTATTACTTATTTGAAACTATAAGTTTTTGTTCACCCATTTCAATGTTATAGTCGTAATATATGGATATTTAGTTGTGGTAATAATAATGTCTAAGCTGCACTAACTTATAAGGCATGAGCTCTCTTGTTTTTATATCATCATTATCAGCCCTCTGCTGCTCTCTATTAGAGCGTAATTTTGACGTTGTTGTGTTGTGCATTGCGCCATTATTATATACAAAGACTAAGTAAACGTTTCAGTCGCAATAGATACCGTTTTTGAGGCTCGGACACTAACACTTAAGGATGAGAATAAGTTACTGGTTGCAAAGAAAAGGATCATGAGGAAGAGTTTGGGTCCAACGAGGAGGGAAGATGATTGTTGAAGAATCAAAAAGAACCAGGAAATTGGAGATCTGATTTCCGAACCCACTATCGTTGGAAAAACCAAAACCCACCGACTCCGCTGGCTCGGTCACTTAGAAAGGATATTAGAAGATCGTGGGGTAACGAAAGCATTCCCAGGGCGTCCAAGCGGCCAAAGACCGGTTGGCCGCCCCAAATTTCGGTGCAAAAACGAAGTGGCCAAGGACCTGCGTGAGCTCCAGAAGGGCGACTGGCAGGAGACCACGGAGGACAAAGACAAGTGGCGATTTCATGTGTTGGAGGCCAATACCCAAGATTTCGGATCGCAGAGATAGTGGAGTGAATAAGCTCTTACCCGTTGAAACTTAAATGTGCATCGGAAAGAAAAGGCACATTTAGACAAAATTATTAAAAGAATTGCAAGTTCGACGAATTTTGGTAAATTAGAATAAAAAGAACCTGTGGTGCTTTAAATTTTGGTAAATACCTTCAAAGAGCGTTTGGTACGAAAAATATAATTTTACATGACAAAGTACAAGAGCAGGTTTATTGCACCATATTACTCGTATATTGTATCTTGCCTGGTTCCCTGCCATCTACATCCACGGACTCCCTAACTCAGTGATATAATCCATCCATCAGGCCGCTGGCCCTCTTAATCGTTTAATGTTTATATTCAATGATAAACTGTTCATTAAAAACTGTTCAACCCTTCGAGTTAGTTCAAAATACTCTATTTTCAAAACAGTTGAGAGTTGAGGTAGTCGCCTGTTCACATAAATGCTGTACACACTTCCACGTACACTTCTTTGTGAAGTGATACGGTCTAAACCCCCCCATAACATTTGTTAGACTCTTCTTGCGAGACAGCGGGCAGCGCAGGAATGTGTGGCATTATTCTAACCCGGCCCATTTAGGACTGTCGTGTTCATTTATAATTTCCCCTCAGGGCCAGCGAGGTGTTTAAAATTGTGGGTCGTTTGAAATAAGGACGTGTTTTTTTGGCGTGTGAAATATGTAAGATAATTGCGGCTACACTCTTGGCGAGTAGGTAGATAAGAGCCATCGCCTAGCCCCATTGCTTCTGTCTTGGCTCTCCAAATCTTTCCCAGGTATCAAAATAACTGCGAGCTCAAAAATAATGATACACGCGCAAATGGAGTGGATCGCTAGAACGCCGGCCTCGCATTCAAGAGGTTGATAGTTCGAATCCAAGCACGTACCAATGACTTTTCGAACCCCGGCTGGAGACCGGCCCTCTGCCATCTGACGCCCTAAGCGTTAAACTTGATCCGCTGTGCGTACAAAACGTATCTGTCTCGCAAACGAAACGCTAAGCGAGAATTTCAGGCCGAGGCCAAATTAGAGGAATCCTTTCGCGGCGCGGAGTTTAAATGGGCTCTTAATGCGATTGGAACCCGACAAGAATTTCGCTAATGTTAAAAGGAATCTGCACAATCTTATTGTTTCAATAAGTTCCGGGCAGTTTCGTTCAGAGCTTTTAATACTTTAAAATTCTCGATATTCCCGCGCTCTTCGGGCGTATTTCTACAACTTCTCCCGCTCCCAGCGAAGTTTCGGTGCTATAGTGGGATTGCTTTTGAGGATTCGGGAATGAAGGGGGAGAGTTTATAGTGGGGAATTATTGTACGGCATAGGAATCTAAGTATTGAAAGTACTTTAAACTTTTATCTCATGCGTTTTCTGCGTTTAATCTCGCCTTGGCTAACGGTATAAATCCCGCCAGATAATATTTACAAGTATCTACGTAGTCGTGATGAATTACGATGGACGATTTTTTTAATTATTTCTAACTTGGATGTTCGGCGAGGGTATTGGGATGTTACTTATAATTCTTACAATTACTTCTAACCTGATAAGGTCAAAGTGATTGTCTCACATTGGATTTAAAATTTATTTTAACTATAACACCGGCCTAATATGAAGGAAAATAAGGAAGCGCTTGTGGCCTAGTGGAACCGAGTGATTGGAATCAATCACTTGAGTTAAGCAACAACAGGCGCGGTAAGATGCAGCATGGATGACGGTCCCGCTAGTGGCATATTATCCGAGCGGTTCCGTGCTTTGCAAGGCACGTTAAGCCGTTGGTGCCGGCTGTCATGTAATGGCAGTCGTTAAGACATGTCGGAGTCCTCATAGGTGGCTAGATAACTTCCGATAGTAAGGCCCGCCACTGTCTTAAAATCCTCCACCGACCAGGAGTTGGTCCCCGTGGTGAACCGTGGAGAATGGCCTTACTTTCCTGCAATTCACGAAGAGACTCGTGGCCCAGTAGTGGCGACATACATGGGTTGATATCGAGTGTGAAGAAAAATATGCAGCTTGGTTTATAACTGTAGTAAATGAGGAATATATTTATAGTTACCTAACGTCTCAAATAAAATCAAATTAAATAACTAGTCTCATATAATTGTTTTTCCTAACTTGGTCGAAAATATCGAGTATTTATTTTAAAAAAATATACCTCCTTACACCAAAGAATTTGGTCATATTTGGGTCAGATTTTTAAAAAAATACGTTTTTCTTGAAACACACGAAAAACGCTGACTAAAATTGTAATAGTATTTCGTGAAGATGTTACTCGAAAAACAGAAACTTAGATTAAATAAACTGACTCTAAGAAGTGTTTTCGATGAATCGTGGTTTAAATACATAGGACCGAGTGCTTGTGTGGTCCGATCTGGATGCAAAGCTGCGAAGACTTAATTTAAGGGAAAATGTGTCACTCTCATTGAAAATCCGTTAACCTGCTGCCATTGATATACTTGAAGTAGAGCGCCGCGGATGGGCCAACGCCGTTTCACCTCAGTTTTATATTGTTGGGTTCCGTACCTCAAAAGGAGAAACAGAACCCTTAAAGTATCACTTTGCCCTTTGAAGATATGAAAAAATAGAACTAATATTCAAGTTAACGCACAAAAAGTTACTGCCGTTTATGTTGCAAAAAACCGTATATACCGTATACACTCTAGGTATACAAACATAAGGTACTTTCTATGCTATGAAATATTGTCTTACACTGCAAATACAGGAAAAAATCTGAAAACTATACCTACACTTGTACATAATTAAATCATTAAAAAAATATCTTCGACGTTCATTCAACGCTCAGAAAAAACTACGAGGCTCGATTCCTAAATTATTTACTAAATCGTTATCAACCCTTGTATGTCCCCACTGCTGGAGCACGGGTCTCTTCCTGCATCGCAAGAAGGTCAGGCCATACTCCACCACGTGGGCCAAGTCCGGGTTGGTGGGGGATAGTAATACAGTGGCGGGCCTTACTGTCAGAAGTTATCAAGCCGCCCATAAGGCCTCTGATATGGCTTAACGACTGCCATTATATGAGACTCGGCACCAACGGCTTAGCGTGCCTTGCGAAGCACGGAAACGCTCGGAAAAATGCCACTAGCGTTAGTCACGGGACGCTCACCCATCCTGTACCTGACCGCACCTGTTGTTGCTCAACCAAGTGATTGATTCCAATCACTCGGTTCGCCTAGGCCACGAGCGCTTCATTGTTATTCGTTTTTTAAATATATCTATAATATTATAATAACTAATATACAACATTTGATATTTAATAGTATTATAATAACTACAAATTTGTACGGAACCCTCGCGCGAGTCCAAGTCACAATTCAACGGTTTTTTTATCATCAAACAACGTTGACACCAGGTATTTATAAATTGACTGTATCTATGTAGTCTCGATTCCACTTTATGCGATTGATGAATTTGAATCGAATTGATTTCGCGCGGTCGCAGCTGCCTCGCGTGCTTTCCACCGCGTGTGGGAAACGATTTGTTATGGAAATATTTACATCTGCGGTACGCGTGACGCGATTCTAATACTAGCTTTTACCCGACACATATATGTGTCACGTTTTAAACTTGGTCTGTTTTTCAGTGGAGTCATCGTCCCTGGTCTAAGGTTTTCAGTAGCTGAGGCGTCTCTCTGTGAGTAGACGTGTGCCCTGCAGTAAAAAAGCAGAAGAAAGACATATTTTATTATAATAAGAACAACACGTCACAGAAGAGAAATAAACAGATACTTGGCATAATATGAACAGCAACAGCAATAAACTAAATACACAATAGACGTAACGTAACAGAAAAGAAACATAAATTTAGCCTGAGTGTATGTATAATTGCCACAAAAGGCGGCTGACTCAGCGTTGTGCTGAGGCAGTTGGAACGTTGTATATCTTTTATAATAATAATAAACACTGGAACGACTTCAATTGTGGCTTTGTAAAACAGACATAAAACAGAACACTGGATAAAAACGGATAAGCAAGTAAATAGTCAGATCTGGTCGAAGGGTAAAGTAGTAGTGACAAAAATGACGGAAATTTCGAAATGTGTGACATAATTTAATTATTCGAAAATGATAGATAGAAAAAGAAATATAAAGAGGTTTGCACCGTTACACAGTGAGTCCACAGCGCTGTTTTTCAGTCACTGCCCGTGGTAACTATTGCGAGTTGCTTGTCGTGGTGCATTTGTAGAGAATTAAAATTAATGAATACTATACATAAATAAAAGTGAAATTATCTGGATGTATTTAGGCTATTCAAGACTCCTTAAAATAAATTAGTATTTGATTTGATATAGCGTTAGAAGAGTAGGGCAGAACGCCTAACCCTCGGAAGGTCCTGGACTTGTACTGACGTACATCTGGTACTTATCGTCTTGTGCTAAGCCACGGTCAGACTGACGAACGGGCATGACGATACTAGAAAAGATCCTTATCGACACGGGCACCTTAAAAACATCATCATCATCATTGTAATTTTCAGCCCACCGTTGTCCACTATTGGATATAGGCCCAACTCTCACCATCTCTTGCCAACCACATCCACGGAGCGCCTGGCGACATAAAAACGTTACAGTCTGTTAGTTTTTAGAATTTACCTCGGCTACTATCGGATAGAATCGGATATATTCGTGTCATAGAAATATCGGAACAAATTTTTCCGACACTTAATTTTACGTAATTTTTCAAAATAGCGAAGAAAAGTTTTATGCAGAGCAAGAAATAGTATAACATTGTTGTGTTTTCGGCGAAAACCGAAGCCTATTATAGAGCCCGAGGTATATTATAAAACTGATTATAAGAAGTGCTTTAGAGATTTGTATTTTTTTTAATAAGGCAGAGTGCTCGAGTGGTCAAAGCTATGCACAAAGCTACGAAGACTTTTAGTGTGACAGAGAATGTATCTATCACGTTGAAAATTCGTCCACCCTGCAATGGATTACAAAATTACACCGACGACGGTATGCCGATTCTCTCCGGGTGGATGGGCGGACAGTTGTAAATACGAAACATTACTAAGAACGATTTCACTGGTATATTATTTGCACCAAAACCTTAAAAAACGATTTCAATAAAATTACCATCACTTAGGCTTATAAGGGACTTAAGATAGTGCTTAACTTAAGCACTATCACTTCGTTCACTCACTCCATTCAATCCGCCCTATATTGGCATTTCAAACCTCCGCACTAAGCGCTTCTCATCATCCTTTATAATACGCTCAGCCAAAGTGTGGAACACCTTACCGGCGTCCGTTTTTCCGAATGATTATGACCGGACCCTCTTAAAGAAAGTTCACACGTGAACTGGCTTCATCTGCGCAAATTCGGTTCATCCTAGACCTGTCTTCACCCTCTGGCTAGATAGAGTAAGCCCATTTTACCCCACTTAGCCTTTATAAAAAAACTAAATTGTGATTTATAAAGCGAAAACTTTAGGTTTCGTTGCACACCCTTCTCCACTTAAAGTCACGTATAAATGTCCGATGACTTTATATCAGAGCACATTGACTGTATATCAGATGACTTTATATCAGAGCACACAGATTAGACTGTCAAACGAAATCCTTGTTGTCATGTCAGAGGCACTTTGCGGCGTTGGTCGTTTATTTTCCGATTTTATTTGATGCAATCGAGGATCTATTAATAGATCATCAATAACGGTTTTTAACGTAGCCTATATACGTCTCACTGAAGGGCACCTGTGCCCTGTCAGAGAGAGAGAGAGAGAGAGAGTAGGGGCTTTATTACCACGCGTGCCCATGGTGGTTTGACAATTTCCGGCGCTGAGGTATTTCGACTCCTCAGGCACTCGGGATTCCTCACAATGTTTTCCCTCACCGTTAGCAAGTGCTATTGCTACTAATATAACCTCACATAATATGTACATAACTTAGGAAACAAAGTCAGTGGTACATGCCTGCAAGGGTAACCAAACCTCTGCTCGGAAAATAATAATAATAAAATTAATTATAGCACAAATCTAGAGACGCAGGACAGAGACTATTAGTGACTTCTTGTCTCGAAGGCCTAGACCCAATTTGGGTCTCTGAGCCAGCGGAGTAAGTAAGTAATGCAAAAAACACATGTTTGTTACAAAAGCTTACTCTACCCTTGGTTTGTGGTTGATGGCTCGGTGGGTAGTGCAAAAAACTAAAAGCATGGGGGGGGGATATATAAATTATGCTCGTATTTGATGGCCTCGGTGGCGCAGCGATTTGGCACGCTAACTGGGGAGTCGGGTTCGAGTTCGGGCCGGGTCAAACTAGGAAACGAACTTTTCTAGTATGTCTCGGGTCTTGGATGTTCTATGTATTAAATGTATCGTCGAGTTAGCACCTGTAGCATAAATCATTAAGTTGTACTTAGTATGGGGCTAACAAGATCTGTGTAACATGTCCATAAATTCGTTATCAACCCTAGTATGTCCCCACTGCTGGGGCACGGGTCTCTACCTGCATCGCAGGAAGGTTAGGCCATACTCCACCACGGGGGCCAAGTCCGGGTTGGTGGAGGATTGTAAGACAGTGGCGGGTCTTACTGTCAGAAGTTATCAAGCCGCCCATAAGGCCTCTGACATGGCTTAACGACTGCCATTATATGACAGCCGGCACCAACGGCTTAACGTGCCTTGCGAAGCACGGAAGCGATCGGAAAAATGCCACTAGCGGTAGTCACAGGACGCTCACCCATCCTGTACCTGACCGCACCTGTTGTTGCCTAACCAAGTGATTGTTTCCAATCACTCGGTTCGCCTAGGCCACGAGCGCTTCTCCAATCACTCGGGTCGCCTAATATTTAATTATTATTTTATTCATGTCCATAAATATTTAATTATTATTTTATTGTTATTTATAAACGAGTGCTGGGCGGTGTGTTTGGCAGCAGCAATTACGTTTTCCCTACTTTTGTAAGACAACTTTGGCATTTAAATTTATTGATGGCAATCATGGAATCTTATCATTTGTATAGGAGGTAACTTATGTATTGGGTTAGTAACTTATGAAGTTATGACTTGAGAAAAGATGGTCAGAGTGGAGTTTTTTTTCCACTGCCTTTATCTCCACTACACTACGGCCCGAAGGCTGCGGCCTACATTTTGAATGTTACACAACATTTACATTCAGCAAACAAAAAAAAAGCAAATTTCTTTACGTTGAATTAAAATCGATTTGATAACATGTACATGATTGTTTATGTCTATGATAGCACAACGTGGCGCTCTTTAGGGGAGGGCTGTGCCCAGCAGTGGACTAGTATAGCCTGACGACGACGACGTAAATGTTTATAGTACATGCCAACAAATAACAATTATGGAACACAAAAAAATTGATCGAAGATTTGGCCATAAAGTATAAAGAACTGAATGTTTCGTTCTTGCAACAGCAAAAGCGTAATTGGACGGTAATTATTGAATTTGTGAATACATTTATCAGAGTTTTAGCGGTCATTTTCTTATATGTCATCACGGACCTTAGTTACACCGTTTTATCTTAAAACATCGGAGAAACGCGTTGATTTTTTACCCGATTGCTGCCCAAAAGGAGTGTGATATGATTGGTACTATATAACTCCTTGACCAAATGTCAGACTTTGACAAATAATATCTCAATCGAGTTGCCGCGTTTGCACAAGTGCCACAAGATTAACCCAACAATAAAAAAAATAAAAAAAAAGATAAAACATAATAGAAAACTTGAATAAAAATAAATCTAAAAAACCTATTTAGAGGCTAAAAATTCAACCCATGCCGGGAATTTTTTTTTTTTAATTTGTCTTTAGCACGGGTTAGCGCATAAAAATAAAAATAGTATAAAAATAAATCACCGACAGCCAGTCCGCCGAACACTACTACTAAGTCGGCGGGACCAAAATTCATCAATCTGACTCATTGCAAAGTACATAAGTTGGTCCCGCCTGTTTTATCATTATTATTGTACTTTATTGCACATGAAACATTTAACAACACATTACATAAGAAATAACATGTGCAAAGGCGAGCTTATCTCTGAAAGAGATTTCTTCCAGCAAACCTTAGAGAGTCGGAGAAGCTTGTAGCTAATCCTCGGCAATCGGGTTGTTGGTTATTTTTTATATCCGTTTTTATTGAAATAAAATGAAAAGAAAAGGTTTTATTCTAAGTAGCGCTGAAACTGCGGCTTAATGAACGTTACAAGTCAACGTAGGTGACCATTTCAAAATCTAGATAATTTTGAGGAAAAAAAATATGGACAATAAAATGGACAAAAAGCTCCAAACTTAGTCATTTAAAAGTCACTAATTAACAGAGTTTACATAATTATTATAAAATATAGAACTCATGCATTGTACTGGCTTTGATTCCAGACATTCCATTCTATTCCATTCCTCAATTCCATTATAAATAAGACCGAAATATATTGGTGTATAGAGGTACAAAAAATTGCAACTCCCTGCGGAATGAGCCGTTTTTAAAACAAGTTCACAAAGCAATTCATAGATGGAGCTTACAGGCATGGCCATAGAAGAACCGGAATGCGGCTGTCAAAATTAATCCGTGCGCAGCAAAATTTTGCTTAGCAAACTCCGTTTTGTGGGCTGTCCGTAAAGATATAAATATAGATAGCGTAGAATATTTTTTATTGTATGTAAACCAGGAACCACATAAAAGACTTAAACAATAACATAGGTTGTACAATACAATTGACACCCTTATTACCAAAAGTATTTTTTCCAAACAACCAGTCTTCCGTCCTTCGCAATGCACGTTGAGCCGTTGACGGCTGTCATATAATGGGAGTCGTTAAGCCATTTCAGAGGCCTTATGGGTGGCTTGATGACTTCTGACAGTAAGGCCCGCCACTGTCTTATCATCCTCCACCAACCCGGACTTGGCCCCCGTGGTGGAGTATGGCCTAACCCTCCTGCGATGCAGAAAGAGACCCGTGCCCCAGTAGTGGGGACATACAAGGGTTGATAACGAGCGAACAAAAGCAAAATTTTACAGACGTGTCCCTGTTCTTGTATGTCCACGTCTATAGGTGCCATCTATGAATGAAAAAAAAATTGAATTTGTACTGAAAACGGCTCATTAGTGCAATCTAATGCAGCTCTTTGTCTATTCTCGAGCACGGGTGCTCATTCTACTGAAGCAGACGTCCTCAGTAATCATAACACATTCTCGTCACGTCGCGTTTTTTTTCTCCACACAAGTTCTTCAAATATTGCGGTGCGTTGACACGGGGAATGAATAGAAACGAGTGGAATTGCTCATTCTCCTTTTTGAGGGCGAAATGTGATGTTTATTTCATTCGGGTTTATTTAAAGTGTACCTCCTAATTGAATTTCGCCGGAGGGACGCTAAGCGTTTTCTTTAATGAAAGATCGTTGTAGGACTCTAATTGTTAGCGCTTAATTTCGCTAAACGGTCAAAAGTTAGAAGAGACTTTTGACCATTTAGCGAAATTGGGCCTCACTCACTTTTACCTTCTGCTTTAATAGGAATTGCACTCAAAATAAGCAACGGCCGAACTTCATTTTATTGCAGTTAGATGACGGCTGTTTCATTTATTGGAATAACTAATTTCAATCTTAATTACCAGGAACTGCACTCTGAAAGTTCACGCAAAAAATGCATCCATGTCAGAATTTACGTGCGGAATGTTTCAATTGGCTGAAAAATAAATTGAAAACATTTGCCGGGCCACAAACAAATTGGGTACTGCAAATCGGAACTCCAGGCACGCTAATGGAAATAAGCGAACAACAGCCGCTTCTTGGAAATTCATAGGTTGTACGCACAGAATGTTCTGTGGTTGTATGTTTGACTTTTGACAACAACTCAACAGGGATCTACAACCTCCTAACTACAAGGTACCTTGCAATAAGTTAATGTTCAGCAGTCGGGTTTCTGAGTATTTTTTTAAAATATTTATATTTCTTTATAATTTTCGTATACACGGGTTGTTGGAGATATAACATATAACTAGGCGACGCGCGCGTCCTTTGCTATATTAATTTCCCTGCGACCTATTCTCAGACAAAATATTTCATAAAAATCGGTGAAACCGGTTTGGCGAAGTTCGATAACAAACGTTATGTTATGACACGAGATTTTTATATATACGGGAACTTTTCAATTAAATAGAGGCAAAATCACAAATCCTAATATACCTTTGGAAACAAAGTGGCATATTATTAATTTCCATTGAATGGCAGCATCAAATTGGTGCTTGGTATTTAGTAAGGTATTAAGTATCTGCAATACGGAATCCCATGTGTAGTCGTACTATGCTACGCATGCTTTAATTCCTTTGAAGTCGAATTAATATAGTTGATGCAATTTGAATTTGATCAATAATGTAACAGGGTACATGCCATTCCAATTTGAGCTTAATATCTATTACTACCATTTTAATTGCAATGACGCTGTAGATATTACAAAATCCGTATATGCAGAGTTTCCGTACATAGATGAAGTCTTTTGTTCTAGGGGTAAATATTTTTTCCTATATTGACGCTTCGCGCGCTTTACTGACGCAGTCAGAATGGTTTATAAAATAGTTAAAAAAACATCATCTAGAGAAAACAAACAAACCTAACTCTAGGAAAACAAAGTTGTTATATTATTTTTAATGCACTAACCCGTGCTAAGGACAATTTTAAAACCCTATTTAGAGCCTAAACATTCCACCCATGCCGGAATTCGAACCCGCGACCTCTAGCACAGATAGCCAGAGGTCGCGGCTTCGAATCCCGGCATGGGTCGAATTTTAAGGCTCTAAATAGGTTTTTAAAACAAAGTTGTTAATGTGAATTCTGTAATTAAGGAACAGCACTATAGTGAAATATCCCTGTATTTCTGAACAAACTAATTTTACTTTGAACAAGACACGGTCGTTCCTTACTCAACCATTTTAATGAAGAATCAAGAAAATATAACTCTTCTCCTTTTTTTCTTCAGACTATAATATTAGTCCACTGCTGGACATAGCCCTCCCCTAGTGAGCGCCATAGCGCCCTGTATCAAGTTGACACATCTAGCATCTGCCGGCAGTTTTTCGCAGATCGTCATCCCATTTGGTCGGGGGGCGTCCGACACTACGTTTGCCGAGTCGCGGTCTCCACTCAGGAGCACGTTTGCTCCAACAATTGTCGGTTCTTCGCGAGATATTGAAAGTAGCAGGATTGATGCAGTAAAAATGAAGCCCTTGAGAAGTATGACTTTGCATGATTGAATACGCAATACTTTGATTACATAATATTGTCGACTGTGACGATGTAATGACTAAAGTTGAGCAAATAATATTGAAAATGAAAGTGAACTACATTTTGTCGCCGAAACATAAAGTTTACATTATTTACACATTATGTAAACTATACTGTTATGTTCGTTATCAACCCTTGTATGTCCCCACTGCTGGGGCACGGGTCTCTTCCTGCATCGCATGAACTGTTATTTTCATAGACCTGTTATGTTGATACTTGAAAAAAATTGTATTTACACATTAGCAAAACATAAACGAGTCAAATGCGCTTTAAAATATCAAAATACAATAAATTTTAAGTCTCCTTTGTGATTTCTGGTGTACATACATTAAATAATATTTTAACCATCTATACCTGTAATACACACGAGACACGTCGTTTTGCGACCAAAAAAGTATTTATTATCGTAAAAAAAATCGCTTCTGGAATGCTGAATGCAATGTCAAGTATGCTTTACGAAAAGGTTTAAAGATAGAGTCCTATACCCAGCAGTGAACAGCGGTGAAACAACGATGAATGAACTTTATCTTGAATCTTATTAAATATTGAACTGATCTTGACATATTTGATAATTGATGTATCGAACAGCGGCTTTTTTATTTTAACTCTAAAACACAACAGAAGAGTTCGTATTAAAGAGAACAAGCCCTTTTTCAGATTGACATTAAAAATTTGCTACACCTTACACACCTTTGCTACATACAGCAAAGCGCTAGTGGCCTAATTGAATCAATCACTTGAGTTAAGCAACAGGCGCGGTCAGGTGCAGGATGGGTGACTGTCCCTTGACTGCCGCCAGTGGCGTTTTTTCCGAGCGCTTCCGTGCTTCGCAAGGCCCGCTAAGTCGTTGGTGCCGGCTGTCATTAACGGCAGTCGTTAAGCCAAGTCCGAGGCCTCATGGGCGGCTTGATAACTTCTGACAGTAAGGTCCGCCACTGCCTTACAATCCTCAACCAACCCGGACTTGGTCCCCGAGGTGGAGTACGGCCTAACTTTCCTGCGATGCAAGAAGAAACCTGTGTCCCAGCAGTGGGGACATACAAGGGGTCATATCGACACTCTGTATAAAGAGTATTATCATACAGGGTATAGCAAATTAAGTCTAAATTTTGCAGAGTCGCGGCGAGGTCTAGTGGCTTAGTGGTAAGACCGCTGGCAGGATGTGTGAGAGGCGTCGAGTCGAATCCCATTTTGGCCCGAAGTTTTCTCCGTGTGAGGTGTATTGTTGATAATTTAAATTCTACGAGCAATTTATTAACACATTAATAATTTGCACACGTTTTACTCATTTATTTCCAAGTGACGGGGTCAAAACAAAAGAATTTCCATTGTTACTGTGATCGCGGCGTCGTCGGTAAATCTGTTTTCTCATACCTACTTGCTTATATTTTTTAATATTTTATACTTGTTTTATTCGGTGTACAATAAAGATTACTCTTCGAATTTATTACTGGCAGTGGTTCTGATATTCAGTACAGTCAACTGTACAATAAACATTTTAATTGTTACAAACTCTTTGCATGTCCCCACTGCTGGGTAACGGGTCTCTTCCTGCATCGCAGAAATGTTACGCCATACTTCACCACGTAGGCCAAGTCCGGGTTGATGGAGGATTGTAGAGAAGTCGGGCCTTACTGTCAGAAGTTATTAAGGCACCCGTAAGACCTCTAACGTGACTTAACGACTACCATTACATGACAGCCGGCACCAACAGCTTCACGTGCCTTGCAAAGCACGGAAGCGCTCGGAAAAATGCCACTACCGGTAGTCACGGGACGGTCACCCATCCCGCACCTGACCGCGCCTGTTGTTGTTTAACTTAAGGGATTGATTCCAATAATTCGTTTCTATTGTAACAGCTGTCAATTGGCCAAAGTGCATAATAAAAAATCATCTGATAGCTGTGAACAGTAGATTTACGATTGTTAGTGTACGAGAAACTGGCTTTTTAGGAGTTTTTTTAACATACCATAGCTATGTGCCAGCTATATTACTAAACGAGATTTTAAAATACGACCTTAAATACCCTCTGATGAGGAAGTATTGCTAGAGAGGGCTACAAGTAGTAAAACATTACGTGTCCATGTCAAAACGCTAATAAAGAACCTAACACCTCAAGACTAATGGCCATTTCGAACACTGCATACAAAAAAGTAGGACATGTAAAAGTTGCCTTTGCTTTTCTTACAATATTGATACGTAGGTTGCAGGTTGCAGGTTAAGTGGTAGAAAATTACATTAGCATTAAGTCCCCTTTTGTACACCATCTATTGTGCAATAAAATATAATTATATAAAATATAATTATATAAAACATAATAAAATAAAATATTTATTTCTGATTTTCAAGTGCACAATTTTCAAATATTTGACTTGTCGAAACTAAACATAAAACTTAACTTTGTTACTATGTTTCAACATTTCTTTGTACCAGATACGAGTACTTGGCACGATTTACTTCAGGCGTTAATTTTGTTTAGTGCTTAAACGGCTTAAAAGAAAAAGCGTAGGTAATTACTAGAAATCTTTATCACTGTTCTTATATAGAAGCGTAGATTTGTCTGTTCGTCTTTACCACAAATGGGTATCGTGCTTAAGCATTGCGTCTCACATTTTGCCAAAACTCCTATAGCAATGGCGTGTAAGTACGTCGTGATGGACTTATTGAAGCCAACATGACCACATTTAAAAAAAACATATTTGAAAACAAGACATGCGAATCGTAAATTTATAAACGGCCAAAATGGCCAATTCGCGATTGTCATGTGTGGGTAAGTGAGCCGACTTAAATGTTTAATATAAAATTAAATACAAATAAATAAATTGATAATATATTAAAAAATAAACATACGTTACATAAATTCCGTCAATTTTTGACTTACTTTATTCATTTTTCAAAATAAGTGCATTCTCCTCTATCTATACAGCCGTTCTCGAAAACCTATTTTGAATTTTGTTTTCAGCCTTGCTCCTATGATTAAGCCCATACTCTGTTTATCTCTCCGGGGAAGGTCTGTGTAATGCAGTTGGATTGTAAGATATATTACCCTGTAAAATAAAATGCTATGCAATGGAAAAAAGCAAGCGTGAGCGGAGTTCGCGCCCTCTAGGTTCCGACGGACCTTAGCAGTGGAAGTATGCACAATCCAAATGTTAAACAAAAAAAAAACGTTATTTATCTCTTTTACTAACTACAAATTTGCAATTAAAAATTTTAGCCTTGCTTTGCTGTGTATAAAACCTCGCTTCTTTGAAAATATTAGGACTAAATTAATAGGAAGTACTGCATAGGTGGCACCAATCCGGCACCCTCCACCAATCCAGACGTGTCCCCCGTGGTGGCCTATACCTTCCTCAGGGAAGAGACCCGTGCCCCTCGGTGGGGACATAATGAGTTGATGATGATGACTGTAAAGATTGTTATAATGAGTAAAAATGTAAGAAAAATGGTCATATATGATCGGTATTGATTTAGATCGCTTTCATATTCCTGTGGCTCTTCAGTAGTAGTGGTTGGCTATTGCTGTTACTTTGCCAACTTCTTTGAATAACAAAAAAGGTCTTCAACTCTAGCTACCCTGATGTATCTGAAACAATACTTTCTTCTCATATTACAGGCAGTGATAGTAAATTCTATGACCGCTGTGAAATTCACTGAGGCCAATGTCATTGTTAATATCAACCAAACAATCAAAACTAATCTGGGATTTGCGAGTCACATCCAAGCCCATCGCCGCAGAAATCCTAGCAACACTAAGGTTACCATCGTTAAAGAACATCACAAAATAAGATTAGAATAGGATTAACTCGCCCCCGAGTGGGTGTTACACAACGGACATCGAAATCGAGGTCGGCCTATAAGACGGTGGAGAAATGATCTCAACAACCGTCTGTCGAAGTGGTTTGAGGTGGCTCAGGACAGAAAACTCTAGACTGAATTAAGGGAGGCCTTTGCCCAGCAGTGGGACACAAACATGGAGGCTACGTACAAAATACAAATAAATACCCATCATTTTATAATTACAAATAAAAAATTGGCTTGATTTTTACACATTCAAAGAATCGCTGTATCCGTTCACGAGAAAAGGAGTTGTGAACCACGGAAGGACGAACAATAAACATATTCTGTAAAGGTTCCGTTCAGAACCGGTTCGATCCGGAACCCTAAGCAAGAAGTGGAGTCAGGGCCAATGTACAAGCGCGAAATAAATCTGAGAGCAGAATCTTACAATTTCGTTCGTACAAACAGCATCTGGAGGCACTCTGTACCCCTGGAGCGTCCCACTAAATGCTTGCAGTAGTTTATTGGGCTACGTGCGACGAATTCAGGCGCGGTGAAAATGCTGCCTGCAATTAATGTAGGTTAGGGCTGGTGTCTGCAAAATCTAATGGTAATGTAATTAGTTAGAGAGCAATTGTGATGGTTTCCGCGGATAGTAGGGAGTTTTCCTTATGTCAATTGGAAGTAAGAAAGTGTAAAAATCTTTATTGCTTTTTCGGAATCCCTTACGGCCGGTCTCAATATCCTATCGATCTTTAACTAAAGGTTAAAATAGCTACCTTTAGTAACTATAGGTGACATTTTGCGTTTCAATAAACAAAGATAGATAGCAATAACACACCGTGACTTTGATCCATCTTTCGGAGTGCCAACCGCTTACCATAGGTAAGTGACTGCATAGAAAAAAACGCTTGAGCGTTTCAATATCACTTTCGAGCTTACTGTCGATGCGTCAGATAACTAGCTGTCAGAGTTTTGCGCCATCGCCCGATTTTGAAGGATAAGTGGGATATATAAAGGATTTACAGTACATATTTTTACATAAATAAGTGTATTTTAAAAATAAAAATGGATAATATGTTCAGTGATGAAAGTGACAATGAAATTTTAGAGCACGGTGTATTTTATTCAAACTACGATGTAGCAGAATTCGAGGATCACCGGGTCAGCGCTTAAATAAACTATGAAAGTGAACTTTCTGACTCAAAATTTGTTTACAGATTTCGATTAAATGAAACGTCGGTAAATGACTCTTTTAAATATGTTAGTTTATTATTAGTAGCATTTGTAGCCCTCGATGTTATTACTTTTTTCTTACAAATCTGGTCCAGCAAGAAACTGATCTCATCTTTTCCAATAGGTCTGGTCTTTATCTGAAAAATAAAATCATAAAATGTATGCATAATGTCTTTTAAACAGGCTACATTTTACAAATAACTTCATCAGTAAACAAATACTTACGGTCAGTTGCTGTGCCATAGTTGAAATTTCAGTTGGTATTGTCTGTTCCTTCTTTCGCGCGCATCTTCTTGGAGAACATGATCATTGACATGATACCCGTCACTGCTCAGCGTCAAAGCGTTTCGTTGCGTCCTAAGAGTTGTGATTTGAAATTATTTAATCGTCGCAAACCAAAAATTACTGCCGTATTTTTTAACGTTTAGTCGTTTTAATATGAAAGTACTTGTACACAACTAATTTGGACCTTGAATTTAATGTGTATGGTTATTTCAAAACGTAACGCGATTAAATTCAATTCGAAAAATAAAACGTTTAGGGAGGGTCGTACTTACTAAAGTTAGAGGTGCTATCTATCTTTGATCCAGACGAGGGTGGCATGATTTTTAATATTGAAATAGCAGTTAGAGATAGATTAAGGTTGACTGTTTATCAAGGGTAGCGATCCATTGTTAACTAGAGGTGGTTTATTGAGACCGGCGAGAGTTACTGTATTGCTGCTAAAGTAAACTGTTAATGGAGTGGCCCGTGTCTGCATAGATTTTCAAACGTAATTAGTTCTTGGTGGGTAAATTAAACCTAACAATGATAGTAACGGTACACCAAGCATTTAAACTAAGGAAGAGTCTGTTGCCATCAATTTACAAAATTAAATATCGAGCAAGTATATTATTTAAGGTAGACAGTAAAATGTAGAATACGTTTGGTCAACATGTTCCGCCAGAGCCAAAAAATGCCTTTTTAGGGCGCTGTTTAATCCTAACTAAATAACTCTTTGGCCTAGGTGTATGACTTCTGATTACCGTGCCAGATATCGTGAGTTTGATTCACACTTTATTGATTGATTAATTAATTTATTCAGTCACTCACTCAGTCACTGGCTCACTCACTCACTCACTCACTCACTCACTCACTCACTCAAACTCACTCACACACTCACTCACACACTCACTCACACACTCACTCACTCACACACTCACTCACTCACTCACTCACTCACTCACTCATTCACTCACTCACTCACTCACTCACTCACTCACTCACTCAATCACTCACTCACTCACCCACCCACCTACTCATCACTCACTCATTCACTGACTCTCTGACTCTCTGACTCACTCACTCACTCGCTTACTCACCCACTCACTCACTCACTCACTCACTCACTCACTCACTCACTCACCCACTCACTCACTCATTCATTCACCCACCCACCTACTCATCACTCACTCATTCACTGACTCTCTGACTCACTCACTCACTCAATCACTCGCTTACTCACTCACTCACTCACTCACTCACTCATTCACTCACTCACTCACTCACTCTCTCACTCACTCACTCACTCACTCACTCACTCACTCACTCACTCACTCACTCACTCACTCACTCACTCACTCTTTCACTCACTTATTCATTCATTCATTCATAAAAACTAATAGGTACAGAGTTGTTAAGTGATTTAAACAACAAATGCACTCAAAAAATATGTATCTAATACATTTAAAGCACAACGTAAAGGTTTGAAAACTAATAAGCCGCTATACCCTAATGAATTTGTTTTGTAAGTTGAGTTCTTTTGTGAATATGTACACCACTCGCTAACGCCGCCGAAGGAAAACAGCGTCCGAGAACCCTGGGTGCCTAAGATGTTCACCTACCTCAGCGCTTGAATTTGCCGATCCACGGTGGGCACGCGTGGTAATTAAGTCCATATTCTCTCTCTCTAAGAGAAATCATGTGTCATTAAGCTTAGTTATATATTGAACGAGTCAAATCGCGATTACTTATTAAGAAAACGTGTCTACCCGAGACCACGGCAACTGTAACGCTGCCGAAACGTCGGGAAATAAGGTAATTACGTTTTATCTAATAAATAATCGCGATTTGACCCGTTTAATTATAACTATGTACGAGTATCGCGAATCATAAAGAAATAACATTAGGCTTTGCATCTCCCTAATGAACTGATTTGTACGGCTTCCAGTGGCACCTTCGAGTGCACTACATAGGTGAAGGGACCACTCCCGCGCTGCAGTGCCTGGGATATTCTTTTTTAGATGGTAGGTATAAAGGGTACAATAGCAATCTCCTCCATCAAATTTGTGACTACTTAGTTATCTTCAGGTACCCTTTCAATGCCTGTTAGTTTTATTAGAGAAGATTTTCTTCATATCTAGCACACCTTATAAGATAGATAGAAAACTATGTTGCGCATGAGAAATTATTTGCAGGAATTTAGCAGCATGTGCCACGTCCGCGTCAAGCAGCGCAGTCGTGGACACTAATCAAATCGGATGTGACGTCTGACACCGGCTCACGTCGTTTGATAGCACGTCACGTGACGTCACACCAACTGACATACTCGTATCAGCGCGGCACACGCCTCCATCGCTGCGGGTGTTGCGGTGACAAATGGCATTATAGTTTCACTGCTATGTTAAACATTTATGCTGAATTTTCAGGTCGATAGTCAACCTTCACATGTATTTGGAGATCCGTAGTGAATGGTACATAGAGTGCCATGTCATACTATGACCCTGTATTGCGTAAGAGTACGTAGCGAATATCGCGCTGACAAGATTAAATAAGGGTACATTTTATTTTAGGGCTAACCTTCCTGCAATGCGGGAAGACCGTGCCCCAGCAGTAGGGACATACAAGGGTTGATTGATATCGACTCGACTCGACATTTTATTATCATGTTTTATTTTCCTTTACTTT
Organism: Yponomeuta sedellus; assembly: GCA_934045075.1. Lineage (NCBI taxonomy): Eukaryota > Metazoa > Arthropoda > Insecta > Lepidoptera > Yponomeutidae > Yponomeuta > Yponomeuta sedellus. The sequence goes on from OW203731.1 coordinate 15,520,222, forward strand.
TTAGGTTTTGTTGGTAAGTTTAGTACTGTGATATCAATGTTTAATTATTTATCTGCAAAATTCTACAAAATTAATAAGTGTATTGCATTTTCACCTTTCCAAATTTAAATATGAAATTCAACACGTTAAAGTGTTTACATTATGCCATGTTATCCATATTTTCTTAGCTGGTATATTCACTCCTTAACTTTTAGTCATCATAACTAAATTGTTAGCACGTAAGCGCGCGAACCAACGTTGATATATTTAGTTTTGTCTCCACCGACTTTGCGCTTTTCAAAAGTTACTTTATAGAGATATATATTTTTTTAAACCTGTGTAGAGGCTTGAAATTCCACCCATGCCGGGATGCGAACCCATGACCTCCGGCTATCCATGCCAGCGCTCTTCCAACTGAGCTAATGGGCGACTCACAGGCATCAGTGAAATTTCGAACCTCTTTACAATATTCTCTGTATTACGTACAGATTTACGTTTTTTAGAGATATTTAAAAAAACTACTAATTTCTAATTGTTCTATTTCCGTTCGTCAAAAAGAAAAACAGAGCCTTTATAGGATCACTTTGTTATTCGTCAGTCTGTCCGTCTGTCTATCCGTCAAGATCCTTTATTTCGGAAACGCGTAGGGATATGGAGTTAATATTAAAACCGTAAGCTTAAGTCTACAGCTTTTAAAGTTATGAAGAAACAAACCATCTAAGTTAACGCAATAAATAGTTATGGGCGTTTATGTAGCAAAAAAAGTATTATATTTTGAAATTCAAGGGAATAAAAATTCATATTGTGACCCGTAACCCGTTAACCTAGAACTATGAAATTTGGCAAGTTATATCGTGTTATACTACATATACAGGAAAAAATATACTTAAATCATGAAAAAAAAATCTTTAATATTCGGAAAAGCTCCGGAAAAACTGAAACTATTTACAATATGTAAGTACCTACCAACTTTGTACGGAACCCTCAGTGCGCGAGTCCGACTTGCATTTGGCTGTTTTTTTCTTACAATTTTTCTTTATTTAGAAGGAGCAAACATTTAACCCCGTGTAAAGTTGCGTCAAAGGTGCCTTTTTAGGCACATTAGGTATCTACGCCTACGCTGTCTGTGTCAAAAAAAGGCTGTAGAATGTATCTCTTGAAGCGTAAGAAGTCGCCAGATGAAAATATCAAGAAAAAAATTACTTTGGTATGTAAGCTTAACTAAAGACATGAGTAAGCCTATATTGGCACAGAGAATTCTGCTGAGGATCTCCAACTAAATGGAAGAACACATTTTGTTTTAAACACATAACAGAAACGTAAATTGTAGTATTTGATATCATCTGTACGCGGATCCGAATTGTACGTGGCCAGCCAGTATCAGTGAGGCACCAAAGTAAGCCGACCAAAATGGAAAACTAACACCTTAGGGTTTGCGCCCACTGTGAAATTTATTCTTTACTATTTTCAAGTGTGAAGTAAATGTGCAAACGGTAATAATTGTATTCGTACTACGATTTACTGTAGCTTGCGTAATAGTGGAGGACGGAGACACTAAAGGTATCATTGAGGCACCAAAGTAAGCCGACTAAAATGGAAAACTAACACCTTAGGGTTTGCGCGCACTGCGAAATTTATTCTTTACTATTTTTAAAGTGTGAAATTAATTTGTAAAGGATAATAATTCCTACTTGCACCACAATTTACTGTAGTCTCCGTTATAGTGGAGCACGAAGACATTAAAGCTATCATTGAGGCACCAAAGTAAGCCGACTAAAATGGAAAACCAACACTTAAAGGTTTTCGCGCACAAAGAAATTTATTCTTTGCTATTTTAAAGTGCAAAATTAATTCACAAAGGACAATAATTCCTACTTGCACCACAAATTACTGTCGCCTGCGTAATAGCGAAGGACGAAGACATGAAAGGAATTCTTGAGGTACCAAAGTAAGCCAAATAAAATGGAAAATAAGCCCCTAAGGCCTTGCGCGCACTACGATATTTATTGGTTACTATTTTTAAAGTGCGAAATAAATTCGCAATCGACAAAAATTCCAACGCGCACTACGATTTACTGTAGCCTGCGTAATAGTGGTGGGTGAAGTCATGAAATGAATCATTGAGTCACCAAAGTAAACCGACTAAAATGGAATAGCACAGTGCGCACACCGGGAAATTTATTCGTTGCGATTTTAAACTGCAAAATAAATTCGCAAACACTCACTTACGTATGTATGATATAGTCGAGCAAATTAACTGACCGCTGCACTTGCAAGGAAATGTAGTTTATTTAGGCAAGGTTAACTATTTCGGTCATGTGATAACCAGCAAAGGCATACAGATCGATTGAGCCAAAATTAAAGCAGTCCAACAACGGCCTACTCCCAAAGAGAAGACTGAAGTGCGATCATTTTTAAGGCTATGCTCATATTAGAGACGTTTTGTTAAGGAGACCGGGTTTTAGTGTATTTATTTTGTTCACGCAAAGATTTTTGTCGCAGCGTGCGCTTAGAAGAACAATACGACTAAGGGTCAGTTCCTAAATTGAAATTTTGCAAAGTAAATAGTTAACTGTAGTGGTGTCTCTTCACATTTCCCAGAAAACAGCGTGACAGAGCGTTATATAAGTATTTACTTAGTGTAATTCCCAATTCAGAAACCGGTCCTAGGCCTGAAATTTCATTTCCGAGCATGAGAGGTATTAAAACATAGTTCGTGATTTAGCAAACCTACGACTCGCATTTTCACGGCTCCCTGCCTTATTATTTCATCACGAATTACGAGGCAGGATATAATGGTACCAGGGGAGCAAGAATCCGCAGGCGCGACATCTTTATTAACATTACGTGCGCGTTCACTTTCACGAATGGTTACCCCGTTCCACGCGCGGTTGCTGCCTAGTTCGGTGGATGATTTACCGTGCGTGACTCTTAGCTATGGCGCTCGCTGCGGTTTCTGCGATGTGAATAGTTTCACAAGGCTCATGCTGAGCCAGTATTTCTTAATGATTCGCGATACTCAGACATAGATAGATAAACAAGTCCACGACAGCTGAGCATTTATTGGAGGCCGGTGCGAGCCACTGGATCGAGCTACATTGACCGAAAGTTCTGTCAACTGATCGACAGCATTATCGAAGGATCGGCAAGCGACTGAAATAAAGAAAAAACAACAAGAATTTCAAAAGAGAGGATGGTTTCAAGCTTTCAAGGACCTGGAATCCAGTGCTAAGTACAAAAATACAAGTTGCGCGCCTTATCACCGGACCTGTCCGCGGATGTAATGAGCTAATGAGTGTTGTGTGTCGGCCCCTCATGTACCTTAGAGGTCTTATGTGCGGCTCGATAACTTCTGACATTACTGTTAGAACTAACGAGCACGTAAGACCTCTGACATAGTTTAACTACGGCCTTACGACCTGCCACTGTCTGACAATCCTCCACCAACCCGGTCTTGGCCCCCGTGGTGGAGTATATCCTAACCTTCCTGCGACGCAGAAAAGGACCCGTGTCCTAGCAGTGGGGACATACAAAGGGTTTATATCAACCCCGGGTATTAAGTAGCCGAACTGTTCCGACAACTTCGTATCTTTTGCATCCTAACTTAATTTTTTTCGTGACAAACCATGCCTCCATAATCAACTAATTTAAGATATATTTAGGTTCAAAGTAACACCTGATCTATTGTGCTCACTGTTCAAACCTTCAGAGTTAGTGTATTATGTCAGTAAACGAGTACTTTTAGTTTTGTTTTGTATATAAACTAAAAATAGATAAGTTTATTTGTTATAAGAGCGCATCTATCTGCCAACAAACACCTACTGTACTGTAACAAAACAACAACATAATATTTACATACAGGCATATACATTTCTTCTCGCCCCACATTATGATACCCTGTGTAATGGGAACCAGAAACAATGACATCACAAACATTTAAACATCCAAGACCAGGGATTTTTTTCCCCAGCTGGGGTTCGAACCCGGGACCTCTTGCATGGTAGGCAGATGCGCTACCGTTACGCCACAGAGATCGTCAATATCTATATTTTCTGAATAAATAACGAAAAGAAAATAGCACTGTTTTATTAAAATGTAAGTCTGTATCGCTTCTTATACTACGTTAGTAAGAAGAGAAGTGAAGAAACACTGTAAGTTAGTCGAGTTTCACAGATGTTGGATCACAATGAACTTTACAGAGTTAGGCGTTCTCTTTTGGAATGTTTTTTAAGCCAAAGGTAAGAATCGCTAAAACAAAAACAAGCGCCAAGTGCGATTTATTTTATTGAGTCGCGTAGGAAACTGACAGCTGCAAACATTTGTCAAGAATATCTCGCTTCGAACATAGGCGACTGTGTAGCTAAAACAAACCACACATCATTATTGTTTCAAAGGGTCTAGATGGCAGCTTGGTCGAACTTCCAGTAATAAATTACTAAGACTGACATTTGGTTACTAATAAATCCCTCAAGGGAGACGCCACAAACAAGCAGCACATTTTTTTCAAGACTATAACAAATTAGGTCGCAGATTTTTCCTTCTTTTCCTGAGTTGGTATTTTCCCAGGACGATCGTCAGTTGTTTTGAGTAAAAAGTATAAATGAGCTTATTTGTAGGTTCTCTGAAGGTGAGTATTTATTTGCTGGTAGTTTGTGTGCAGACTGGCTTTTACCCAACAGAGTACTAGTAAAATATTATTTGTAGCAGATTGCTGTGTGGTGTCGGCCTAGAGAATAGCACCAACGCAAATTCTTCCCGCGGGTGTCGTAAAAGGCGACTAAGGGACACAAACCGGGGGGTGGGCAGCAGCGCCCCTTGCAGTACAATTCCACCAAACTGTGATCCCCAACCCGCATGACCAGCGTGGGGATTATGGGCATTACCCCCCAATGATGGCACAACCTTGCGCTATGGCGCTCATTCGGGGAGGGCTATGTCCAGCAGTGGACTAAGATAGCCTGAAGAAGAAGAAGAAGAGCAGATTATTCAAATATTCTTTGGCTGCGACTACCTTTGCATAGTTGACGGATTAGCCTATAGCTCATTTCTATCCTTAAGGTCCATTGTACATGTGGAAGAATTTTCGAAGTCAGACTTCCGGAGATCAAAACTACATATACAGGACGTCCCAAAGTTATGGGCCATGAAGGGAAAGTACCTTAAATATCGTAGATAGGGTATTTCGCTGAAATAAGTTTTCATGTATGTTTTTAATTTGATTAAAATGATTAATTTCACGCTGTTCCTTTCTTTTAAAATACTATGTTACTTAAGAAGAGTTATTAGTTTTTGGCCATTTTTTCGATTGGCATCATAAAAGCAGGGGTGTTTTTTTTTAATTTAAGTCGGTTCGATTCCCAGACAAGGCAAGTAATTTTTAGAAAATCTTTGAATGCAGAATTACTATCTTTTAAAAATAACATAAAGTCTTCTTTCAGAAAAATACCCTATCTACGATATTTAAGGTACTTTTCCTTCATGGCCCATAACTTTGGGACGCCCTGTATACATACATATGATCTTTTCTTCTTTATAATATTAGTATAGAGTATAGAAGCAATTGACGACGACATTGTTAGAGTAGCAGGTAGATGTTGGACGCGCACTGCCCAAGATAGAGTCACCTGAACTCAGATGGAGGAGGCCTACACCCGTTTATTGGCACTCTCAAGTTGATAAGTTTTAAATTATTAACGAATTGTTAAGTAATATTGTAGCTGTAAGTGCGTGTTTGTTCCGTTTTGATGCTCCGTGAGTCACCAGATAAGGCCCTTGCTGAAAATCAGTGTTGTGGGTTCAAATCAGCAAACCCTCAGCTTATACTGAGCATGAGGCCTTTTTTCCGCTGCGTCGACATACTGTGTATCGTTGGAATTTATGTTCATTTCTTTTATCTGTAGTTCGTCTATTCTTTTGCTTTTGTTTTACTCCTGCTCTTCTGTATTTTCCTTTTCTGTCAAATTTTGTATGTCTATGTGGCGAATAATCGATGTGGGTGTCCAGACGGCGAAACTGAAGTGGAGTTGGGCTGGTCATGTCAGTCGAATGCACCCGGACAGGTGGGCGAAACTCGCCACCGAGTGGGTGCCACACGATGGGCATCGTAATCGAGGCCGGCCTAGAAGACGGTGGAGAGATGATCTCGACAACCATCTGCCGGAGTGGCCTGAGGTGGCCCAGGACAGGAAACTCTGGGCTAAATTGGGGGAGGCCTTTGCCCAGCAGTGGGACACAAACATAGAGGCTACGTAAAAAAAAAATGTGGCGTTAAATAAATGTTTTTCTTTCTTTCTGTAAGAAATTAACATACCTACTAACCAAATGAAGATCCTGCTATAGTGTTATCTAAGAGAGTGTAAATAGAGGCTATTTTATTTTTATAGAAGTAAAGATAATAAATCACTATGCTTCTTCTTCCTCTCCCTCTCCACTAATGGATGTTAGCTATCAGCTCCGCATATTCATCTTCGTTGCAACGAATCTTGGCGAAGGAGAAATCGCAAAGCAGCAGAGGTATTGTATTTAATTTTAATAACAGTGACTGAATTTGCTCTCGATATTATCCCTTTATATGTCCCCACTGTTGAGGCACGGGTCTCTTCCTGTATGGTAGGAAGATTAGGCCATACTCCACCACGGGGGCCAAGTCCGGGTTGGTGGAGGATTGTAAGACAGTGGCGGGCCTTACTGTCAGAAGTAAGTGAATTTGCTCTCAGCAAATTACTAGGTAAATAAATGTTTTTCTTACGTGCCTCATTCACAAGTTCACCTCAATAGTTTATCAGCGCCGTGAACCAGTATTTTCCTCCCTTTTTCTCAAATACATAACCTAACAGACACTGACATACTGTGACTGGTCATATAAGACTTGATAAGAGTTAAGAAAGGAGTCATTATGAGTTGGACTCTTGTCTATGCTGCATACTACATTCACAGGCCTACACCATGTGGTAAATCATAACACCCACCGACCTTCTCTTGACTTTGGTCAATAAAGTGAAGATCGATGCTGAAAATGATGAAAACGAGAAGGGTAGAATTGGTGGGTTACTTATTGCCTCACAGCAATCTTATAAAATATTAATGTTTATTAACATGTCAATTATTTAATTTAACTCCTCTTGATGAGTGTATTTGTCTTTGATCCGTTTTACAGACACGTCCAACTCTAGTATTGTAATTATTTTATTCTTATTATGTCATGCATTTAACAGGGATTTGATGAAAATTTGCATTGTTTTCAACACAACATGCTGAGTAAAATCCTTTTTATCAGTATCCTGAGTTTATACAATATTTATTTATTAAGATATTTTTTTAATGTAATGTGATAATGACAAATAAATGTTAATATTATTTTTAATGCACAAACCCGTGCAAAGGTAAATTTTAAAAACCCACTTAGTGGGTTATTTTAAATTCCACCCATGCCGGAATTCGAACCCGCGGCCTCTGGCTATCCGTTCCAGAGGTCGCGGGTTCGAATCCCGGCATGGATGGAATTTTTAGCCTCTAAATAGGTTTTTAAAATAAATATTATTTCAATTTTAAATAGCGGTACGTGAAAACCACGAAGAAGCTATATAGACACTGTTACTAATCAGTATTTTAAATTTATCAAGAAAAAAATACCACGTTTATTTTGCGGGTAAAACGTCAACTAGCTCCATTAATTTCTTTAGCCGGGGCAAGTTGCGAACTACGAGTACATTGTAAATACAGATTAAATTCTCAAAACACAGTTGATTCGCGGAGCGTAACTGTAATGAAACCACCGTTGTCGCCTTGGGACGAGCGCTGGTGCCAGCAATGGCTGCCGGGTGTCTACTCCGTAATTTGATCTATAAAAGATAAAAAAAAACAGCAAAAGGCGGGTGGGGCCGTCTCGGGTTACCAGCCGGCGTTTTACTATAGTATGTAATATAATATATATTACATACATATGTGTGTAATATATATTATAATATGTATGTACATAACCTCACGCCTGTATCCCAGAGGGGTAGGCAGAGACCAGTGACTGCCAATTGCCACGATCCTGACAGATCACCTTCGCTTCATCAACGTTCATAAGTCGTTGCATGCACGCACGCCGGTTCCGGGTACTTTTTATCTTTCCTTTTGCTAATACATCCCCTATCTGGTCGATGTATGTTCACCATATATTACATCTTGAGACATAATAATTTATCGCTCGTCATACATTTAGTTTTATAGCTATAATAATATTATGGCACGGTGTGAACCTGCCTCGAACAAAATGTATGACGATCAATAACTAACTATATATCTCAAGATGTAATATAATATTAGTCAAAAGCCGGCTTCACGGTCGTTGGTTGTACCTAAAACATATTTAACTAAGCGTTAAATTTTAGCTCAAACTGCGCAATGTATTACAATTTAGATATTCAACGATCCAATCAAAAAAGATACCTGTTATATTTATTAGTAGGAGGTACATAGTTATTTTTATCTCATTTATTGTAGACCTCACGACCTTTTTTCCTAGGCTGACAGGAGGTGGCCATGAATAGGGTCAAGTGGAAAGCGAAGGGGAAATATTTACCCAGCAGTGGGACACAATCGAGGCTACATAAAAAATGTTAATGAAGAATGGTTTCGCAGTAGGTAAAAATGGATGGACGGACTTTAGCTTGAGTAGTGTCGTACGATTTGTCTTAAGTGTAAGTGTGATACAGTTATATAAAAATATTTATCTATATTAACATTACATTACGCAGTCAGGTGTGTATCTATGTGTTATTTTTGTATGTATTTAAAAAAAATCTTATTCTAAGTAGACCCCTCGACTTCAGGTAATTAAGTTCACTAGCATAAATTGATGTCCCTGCCGCTGCAAAAATAAATCCTAGCGGAAGCATCCATCTGTCTTAAAGCGGTACTAAAATTTGATACAGCGAAACAACATTGTTGTGGTACTATAAATAATTTTAGTGGTAAATTCATATTGAAGATGACGTAGGTGCTGGACAAGCGCAATCCACTTAAAAATATGCCTAAGGCGTCTGACAGGTCAATTTGCGTTCGTAGTGTGGGTAGAAACGCGTCTACCAACACAATGTCATTTATTTAAATGTAATTCCATGAGTCGCCGCGTTATGAATAGTACAGTCGACAGCTGATTAACCTTTACATATTTGTTGCAAGATCGCCTGTATCACAGGTGAGTTTAATAACAGAGGAAAACGTAATATAAACATATGTAAAGGTGTATGTGCTTTCATCATCATCATAGTCCGCCTCTCCTCACTGCTGGGTAAAGCGTTTTCCCCAACACGCCATCTTTCTCGCCATTCGCATCCACAGGTCAGTCGATGACTTGATCACAATCCAATTCAATTTATTTTCAACGTAAAGAATTTACATTCTGTTTGCTGAATGTCAAAGGACAATGTAACATGAAAGTGAAAGCCGGTGCTTTCGGGCCATAGTGTAGTGGAGAAAAAGGCAGCGGGAAAAAGAACTCCACTCTGACCATCTTTTCTCAAGTCCTCTTGAGAAAAGATGGTCAGAGTGGAGATCTCACACCGTCCAACCATCGGGCTGTCGCTTTACCCACTGACCATCATCCGGTTCTTGCCCGACACTCAACTAGTCCTGCTTTTCGATTACGTAACATTTCTCTCTATTGAGTTAAGCATTTAGACGACTCCAAAGTGCCAAAATATGTATGCATTTGTTAGCTGGAATAGCATGAAAATGAGGCAATAGAGATCCGCCGGCATCTAAATTTCAATAAAGATCATGGTTGGAACATACCTACAGCATGGGAACCAGTGCTTAAGTGCATGCGACCCCCTTGCTAGAAATGTGACTGAAGAGTTAATTTTAATTTCAATAACTTATAATCAATATTTTTGAGTTCATGTAAAATAATTAGTTTATAGATTTAATTTTAATTTTAATTACTAATAATCAATATTGCTGACTATATATAAAATAATTGGTTTGCCTATTTTGGCGTAACTGCATATTTTTTGTAATTTTTGCCAAGGGTAGTAAACTAACAGTTAAAGCTTTCAAAAAGACGCCTGTCATCTAAGTCTTCCGGGAAATTGTAAAATGTTAAATTATGTAAATCAGTAAATATCCGTGCAAATACGGTTTTTATTATGTCTAGTGCTCGTGTTAACCTAAGAAAATACTAAGCTTAAAAAAGAAAAAATCAACGTCACTCAACTCCGTGGATACTTACATAATAGAACCCCTGGTCCAGATACCATAGTAGCCAGCGGGGTCTGATGATGATGACAATGATGTAATTTCACTTTGACTTGTATTTAATATTAATAATATTTTAATATTGTATTATAAACAAATGATGTCTATATATACAGGGTGTCTCATTCAAATCGGTCAGTATGGGAAAGTATAAGACATACGAAGATCTGTTCTGAGGAACCATGTCATCGATTTTAATAGCAAGAAAAACTGCATTCAGACATTTTAAAAAACATCTGTACTCCGTTCGGGAATCGAAAACGGTTGTTTTGAAAAAAAAAAACTTCTATTAATCAAACACTAACAATCAATTGAAAAGCCCACTTAAAATAAGTATGTAGATACTTATTTAAAGATTAAAATCGTTACCTAAACGTGTTGAATATTGTATTGAAAAAGGCGGCGGTCACTTCGAGCACCTACTAAAATAAATTAAAGTATGTGAAAACAATGCATTTTATTCATTTTAGACACCATGTTTCATACAGACATTTACTGCTTAAGACCTACACAATCGATATCTAAATAGAAATAGTGTAGGTTTTATTTTCAAAACCACTGGGTTCGATTCCCGAACGGAGTACCTACAGATGTTTTTTAAAACGTACGAATGCAGATTTTCTTGTTATTAAAATCGATGACATGGTTCCTCAGAACAGATCTTCGTATGTCTTATAGTTTCAGACTTTCCCATACTGACCGATTTGAATGAGACACCCTGTATATTAAAGTCGTGCATCACACGTCCGAGCCCTAGCTCGGGTCTGAGATAGATTGGTCCTTGTCGTGTCGGGGTGTGGCCGTCAATAGAATCGTTGTGGAGGACTTTATCATCATCACCATCTATATTATTATCATCATCATTATTATCATTATTAAATTCTTTATTGTACCTGTAAAGATTGTACAGTTGGCGGGCTTAATACTAATAGTATTTTACTCTAGCCAACCAACAGGCGACGTGGAGAAGGTGGCGGTAGTCTCAAACGGTGAGGTGATATTTTATTGTCAAATATCTTTTTTATAATTAAACTATGTATTGATATGTACAATAATTATAAACATACACGTATAAAAATCGTTCATCACCGTTTACAAGACATAACTGCGGCCTTATTTATAAAAACACAATTCCACTTAAACCTTCTAAAAGCATTTAGTCTGAGGTTACGTCTTTGTGTTGTAAAATCCACCACAGACTCCTTTGGTGAGCGTCTTGGAGAGATTTGAGGAATTTATTTTTGTGACTAACGCCGAATGTCTTTAAAATACCAAGAGGTCGATATACTCTAAGTACACCGACTCATTGTACTCATAAAAACACACATTTACCTTTTTTATCCCTCTCGTGAGAGCAATATGTTTCGCTGTATGATGAAGACTAGACTGTCTAAAGGTATACCTAAAACGGTCCCAAGGCACAACTCGTTTCTGGATTTTGGTCGTTTAGCTTCAATATGTGATGAATACAGAGTTGACAAAGAAAATTAATACAGTAAGAAAAGGGTTGGAGAAAAGCTGGAGCGGGACTTTTGGGAGTAACATAAGGCTCTTGGTAAAAAATCTATTAAAAACATTGATTGAAAAATGACAATTCCAGAAATACATCTATGTTTCGTTTATAAGTTATTAATCCAAGAACAAAATTTACGTACTACAAAAAAATTTTTTTTTTTAAATGCGAAATATTGATTGACATGTCAGAGGCCTTACGGGCAGCTTGATAACTTCTGACAGTAAGACCCTCCACCAACCCGGACTTGTTTCCCGAGGTAGAGTAAGGCCTGACCTTCATGCTGCAAGAAACCCATGCTCTAGCAGTTGGGATATACAAGGGTAAATATCGATGAATTTACTTACTTTGAAATGAAAGTCTTATCCACTTAACTCTGGGCGCGGAATGTAAACCAAAATAAACCTTAAAGTCTTAAAATTAGACACTGGTAATCAAAGCTCGGATGACGAGCCCCGTCCGAGCAAATTCCATATTTTCCACTCGCATCCGATATTGTGCAGTCATTTTATATATTTTATTTCATTTATATATATATATATATATATATTTATATATATATATATATAAATATATATATATATATATTTATACATACAAAATATACTTTATAATCTATTTCTGCCGTAAATTAACACACAAAAACACATCTGAAAATATGTATTGTAAAAATGTGGAAAAGAGGTACATTTCGGGGGAGGTCATTAAAGGCTAACTTATCAGAATCCCACGCAAACAAAGTTGCGGGTACAGGCACGACACGGAAATATTTTGACTAATCTTATAATTAAGTTAAATCATACCAAATATTATACAGGGTAGTGCATTAATAAAACAGTCCCGTTTACATTTTTTTTTTAAATACACCATGAATTTTGGGTGCCATATAAAAATGAACAAGACTTAACTCTCGCTAGCAAAAATACTAGTTTATATAAATGGGCACATTTCAAAAACTTCTCGTCACAAACTCTATTAGAACCTTAGTATTCCAGTTTATCAGCTCGAAACCAAATTGCTCAACTCAATATTATATTTTAATATTAAGAGGCTAAAACCCCATCCATGCCAGGACTCTAACCCGCGACCTCTGGCTAACTGTGCCAGCGCTCTCCCAACTGAGCTAATGGGCAAGTACCGGCATCAGCAAAATTTTGAACCTCTTTAAAATATTCTCTAAATTTGTCCTTAGCACGGGTTAGTGCATTAAAAAGAATATAATCAATATTATACTATTTACGTCTGTACTTTAAACTAATAATCTAAATCAAATAGATTTTTTAGTATTTGAATATACCTATTTTATTATTTAATTTTAAGAGTAATATAAGTTCTTAGACCAAGAGCACCTGCCAACAAAATGTTATGCAGTTTGGCAAAAACAACTTGTATTTTTATTTTTATTTCTAATATCTTGAATCAATGAATCAAATAGGTTCCGTTTTTTATTACCAATGACATAATCGCTGCACCAAGATATCTGCGTATTGTATACCTTTAAAAATATTATTTTAGATTTTGAATATGATATACGGCCTCCGACATCAATGCTAAGCTCTTTTCAGCATTTTCAATCACGGCCCTCATAACTGCCGGTGTTGAACTTTAGTGTTTAATTTTTCAACTTCAACTGTAACATTAATTTGGCTTAACCTAAGCATTTTTGTATTAAAAGTTTCTCGTGCGCAACGTCAAACCACAAGCGGCCGCCACTGTATTGGCTTCTTTATTTGTTTGGAGACTACTGTTAAAATGCATAACTCTGTTCTGTATGTGTTTTATTATTGTTTAAAAATACATTGCACAGAACGAAGCGCTAGTGGCCTATTCGAACCGAGTGATTGGAATCAATCACTCGAGTTAAGCAACAACAGGCGCGGTCAGGTGCTGGATGGGTGACCGTCCCGGTACTACCGCTAGTGGCATTTTTCCCAGCGCAAGGCAGGTTAAGGCGTGGGTGCCGGCTGACATGTAATGGCAGTCGTTAAGCCATATCAAAAGACTTATGGGCGGCTTGATAACTTCTGGTAGTAAGGCCCGCCACTGTCGTACAAACCTCCACCAACCCGGACTTGACCCCCGTGGTGGAGTATGGCCTAACCTAAGAATTAGAACTGTTTCATCAGTACATATTCATAATTTAAATGGATGGATGAGTCAAGAAATCAGTGACGATATGGACATCTTTTGGATATTAGTAAGTATTAAAATAGTTTTTTTATCAGCAGTCGGGTAGAAAACGTCCACGACAAGAAACAAAAATAACAGCCAACGTATGAAATAACAACTGCATTTTTTTCACTTTCGGGTTTTTAGGGTTCCGTTGTCGACAAGGAGCCTTATAATTTTGCCGTGTCCATTCGTCCGTCCATCTTTCTATCTGTCCACGACCTATTTCCGAGACGAAGTAAACTGGAAAGTACACCTAAAATTAGAGATGCAATTTTTTTTCTCAACTAGACCAAGTGTGGAGATGTGGGTTAGTATCGTTGGATTGGCCTTTAAAAATATGTAATTGTAGGAAGATAGTTTAATTTCGAAATATTGCTTTAAAGCGAAATTTTTGCTAAGTTTTCCTATCACGGCTAAGTAGTTTTACAAGTAAACGAGTAATAGGAGAGAACTTGTAAAATAAAAGTCCGTACAAAATCTATTGAAAATTACGACGATGAATGTTATTAGTTCTGATTTCTTTGTTTTATTTTCTATGTTCTTTGTTTAGAAAGAGTATGAATATATAAGATAAAAGTGTACTCACATACGTACCTTCACGATATTCTTACAAAGGCATTACGACTATGCGCACCAATTATGCATACATAATTGAATGACAGCTTTTACTAAATGGAGAATCTAAAAAAATACTACATTAATGAAGAAACCAGAAACCAAACATACAATAAAATATAGGTACTAACATCATCATCATCATCATTTCAGCCTATTGCAGTCCACTGCTGGATATGTCCAGCACTCCTACAGCAAGCCTCCCCCAGGGTGCGCCACAAGACCCGATCTCCCGTTTTCGCCATCCAGTCACCACCAGCCACCTTTTTCAGGTCGTCGGTCCATCTGGCCGGAGGGCGTCCTACACTACGCTTGCCGAGTCGTGGTCTCCATTCGAGAACCCGTCTGCTCCAACGATCATCGGTTCTGCGACAGATGTGACCAGCCCACTGCCACTTCAGCCTGCTACACTTCTGAACTACGTCAGTGACTTTGGTTTTTTGTCGGATGATCTCGTTCCGGACTTTGTCCCTTAACGAGATTCCGAGCATACTAACAAGATACTTAAATTTTTTTACGTAAATTATGCTTAAAAGAGCTAGAACAATCAGAAAATGTATCAATATTTGATTCATTATCGTGGTTAGGGGTCTGTCTACAGAACCCTACACTGCGCGTGGCCCGCCACGCACATGGCCGGTTTTTTCAATATTAATTTGTAACACCCTATTATACAGACAACCCTTTGAAACAGCTGCCAAACGAATCACAAACAGTCGCCGTCCTAATTCTATTAGCACGGACCACAAATTGTTAACACATGCCAAAATACTTTTTGTTTGTTCATAATCACACATTCAAAGTTGTTGTTGTACCTTTCGGACCTGATCTGGTTATGCTAAGCAAGCCATTTTTGTACCTCGTGCGGTTTAGTGGCGTTTGAACCCAATTTCAGATTAATTTAGGTACCGCAATCCCGCCTAAATTTTGATTTACGTAGCCTATAAACGTTACACTGCAGGGGCACACGCCTTCTCTCAGAGACAAAGAATGGGCTTAAACACCACGCGTGCCCACCCCGGATTGGCAATTGCAAGCGCTGAGGAGTTTGAACACCTCAGACACTTCGGTTTCCTCACGATGTTTTCCTTCACAGTTAGCGGTATTGCTACTATAACTGCCCATACATACATACATAACCTCACGCCTGTATCCCAGAGGGGTAGGCCAACCGACAGTCCCACGAATCAGGGACTGCCACTTGCCACGATCCTGACAGATCACCTTCGCTTCATCAACGTTCATAAGTCGTTGCAAGCACTCACGCCTGTTCCGGGTACTTTTTATCTTCCCCTTTATAACTGCACAAATGTACTTAACGTGCAATAACGTGAAAACAACGTCAATGGTACATACCCGCAACTGGAATCGAACATGGAACTCTCCAAGTCTAATGTTCTCCCATTGGGCTACCGCCTCCCGCCAAAATGTTTTTGGTCTCCCAAAGTGTTACTGTGTAAGTTATTAACAAGATCGCTTATTTTTATTTGAAACTGGTGGAGCCTTGCAAACGTTGTTTCTCGTTTCGTTGAAAGCGTTTCGGGAGATTTTCTTAATAAACTCTGTGACACGAGATTTTTAAATATTAGATTAATTTCTGTTTTTTACGGTTGAACGAAAATATAATAATTGTAGTTTGTTCAAAAAAACCTACTTGGAAAGCTTTTACTCATTGATAACAACGCTTTGTTCTGTGCTTCGAATGTCACCACGGCTGGGGCACAAAGTTCTGCCTCAAAATGTATTTGCCTCTTTTTGGAAGTCCACCAAGCAATAGAAAAAGAATGACACTCCAATGATATCAACTCTTCATATGTCCTCATTGCTGGAGTACAAGTCTCTTCCTGCATCGCAGGAAGGTCAGGCCATACTCCACTACGGTGGTTAAGTCCGGGCTGGTGGAGGATTGTAAGACAGTGGCGGGCCTTACTATCAGAAGTTATCGATCTGCCCATAGGGCCTCTGACACGGCTTAATGATTGCCATACACGAAATTGGGCACAAACGGCTTAACGTGCCTTGCGAAGCACGGAAGCGCTCGAAAAAAATGCCACTAGCGGTAGTTACGGGACGGTCACCTATTTAGCACCTGCCCGCGCCTGCTGTTGTTTAACTCAGTGATTGATTCGAATCACTCGATTCCACTGGAAGTTATTTTTAATTAAAACGAATCAAGTTAAGGTATTGTTCAATCGAAGAACAACGTGGGCTGATATTTTTCCAAATAATCTTTTACATACAATCTTTTCTATATTTTTCCAAATTTAATGATAAAAATCACGAACAATAACTAGAAGACATCGTTTTATCTGAGAGCCAATTCTCACTTCATTACCAAATATTTCGTTTACGACGCAAAGGCTTCTGTTATGACTTGAATTGTACATAAAAAGTCGAACGACAGCCAAAATCTGCATTCTACTCGTAAATGCCGTGCTACATTGAATTCGAATGAGAAAATAAATGTCTAATGACTCGGCCGAGTTATCTTATTTTATTCTAAAAATGTCAATACAAAATAAAATAGTTACAAAACATGTCACACTTAATTAAAAAAAAATACATGCACAGTAAGATATCCAATAAATTTTCGTCAAGAACACATAAAATATTAAACAACACTTTCTGAACAAACCACTCCGGAAAATATCTGAGCCAAAGGATCCCAACACGCTGGCAGCATTGCCACGCTGCACCGCCAAAGAGACCCTCTGTCCCAGATACACACCGGAGCGGCAGTCAAGTCAATCTTATTCTTATGTGACATATATTTAATCCATCGAATATTTTGCGTCTACGCTTTCAAATCACATGGGCAAGAATCAGCTCCTTGCTCCCTGCATTCGTTACAGCAAACCCTGATCTCCGCCTCTCCTTCCGGGTTAAAGACGTGAGTTGTTTTTTTACGGTGATTGAGCTGGATATCAAACTTTACTCGTGTTCAGTCTGTTAGCTTTTAGAATTATATACCTCGGCAACTATCGGATACAATCGGATATATTCGTGTAATAGAAACATCTGAACTAATATGACAATTAATTTCGAAATCGGAATTAATATGACACTTAATTTCATAGTAAGAGCAGGAAGTACACTCGTGTGCTTTCGGCGAAAACCGAAGCCTACTCTAGAGCCCGAGGTATGTTCTAAAAGCTAACAGACTGTAATACGTATGGACCGACATTCTTATCCATTGCTGAATACTGGGTTCAATGAGCGCACACTCACGAGTTCATTTCCAATTACCAAAACAACAACGCTGAAACAATAAACCGGCCAATTTTGCGACTTCGTTAATGGGGAATGTTGAAAATTTTAAGACAACAATCAATGAATATTAATGTTAGTACGCTGCTGAATTTATTCAAAGCTATGCACCAGGGAATTGCTGGGGAAATTTAGTTGCTCGCATTCGGCTACCTAAGTACAGTCGACGGCACACCAACCTTTACATACATATGTAAATCTACAGTTACGTTAAGGACGGCTTTGTAACAAAAATGTAGAAGGCGATTGCCGCCTACTGTACCTACCTAATATTGAGCGAGAAAATTATTTATAACGCGTTTAGACTTTTAGGAAATGGGATCTATCAACGGTCTACAGTACTTGTACACTGGCCTGCAAACAAAAGTTCTACACTTTTAACATTTTTTTTCTAAAGTATAGAAGTTAGACATATAAAATTAAAAAAAAATATATCAAATTCGATTAGCTTTATTTGAAAGTTTAGTGATAAAACGATTTACGTTAAATAATTAAGACTTAATGACTATAAAATGAAATAAATAATTGTACCTCGTAGAATAATAATCCTACGGTTGACTGGTAGAAAATGCTTATGGCATTAAGTTTGCCGCATTGTACAATTTTATGGTGCAGTAAAGTATTAATAATAATAATAATAATAATGTAGGTATGTTGTATTTAACGCATAATACAACAGCAAGGTTACAAACTTATCAAACAGCGCTACATTAAAGCAAAGCATTGCTAGTAGTGACTTTATTTCCAATTTGATGATGATGATATCAACCGTTTGTATGTACCCTCTCCTGAGGGACAGGTCTCTTCCTGCATCGCAGGAAGGTTAGCCCATATTCTACCACGAAGGCCAAGTACGGGTTGGTGGAGAATTCTAAGGTTGTAGCGTGCCTTACTGTCAGAAGTTATTAAGCCGCATCTAAGGCCTCTGATATGGCTTTTCGAAAAAAACCTATTTGGAGGCTAAAAATTCCACCCATGCCGGGACTCGAACCCGCGATCTCTGGCTAACCGTGCCAGCGCTCTCCCAACTGAGCTAATGGTACGCCTGCTGCCTGTAAGTCATACAGAGAGTATTGTAAAGAGGTTCAAAATTTCACTGATGACGGTAAGTTGCCCGTTAGCTCAGTTGGGAGAGCGCTGGCACGGTTAGCTAGAGGTCGTGGGTTCGATTCCCAGCATGGGTGGAATTTTTTACCTCTAAATAGGTTTTCAAAATTGTCCTTAGCACGGGTTAGTGCATTAAAAAGAATATAATCATGGCTTTTCGAATTTACTCGGTAATAACCTAACAAGTAACTGTTTAGGGTTTTTTCTCAAATACAATCGCCAGCAATTACTATAATCATAATTATCAGCAACCCACCTGTGCCCACTGCTGGGCGAAAGCCTTTTTCTCATCACGCCATCCTGCGCAGTCTCTCGCCATTCACATCCACCTGTTACCCTGACCGCATCGTCTAACCATCGGGCACTTACCAATCGCCAGACTTTAACATAATATAACAAAGTATTTTCTAAGGTTACCACGAGCACTAGACATAATTAAAACTGTTTTTGTATGGATTTCACTCGTTTTATTATATTTTACAATTTTTCAACGTTTTGGCACTTTTACAGGTGCCCTGGTCTCAGATGACTATATTGATTCAATTACTAACAATCAATATTGTTGAATTTGTAAAAAATATTTGGTTTACCTATTTTGGAACGTAACTTCATAATTAACTTTTGTAATTTGTGCCGAGCGTAGTAAACTAACAGTTAATGCTCTCAAAAAGACGCCTATCACCTCAGACATCCGAGACCACGACACCTGTAAAAGTGCCGAAACGTCCGAAAATTTTAAAAATATAATAAAACGAGTAAAATCCGTATAAAAACAGTTTTAATTAACATAACATTTACATACAAGCACATACATTGCTTCTGGCCCCACACTAGGATACCCTGTGTCGTGGTAACCAGAAACAACGACATCACAAACATGTAAACATCCAAGACTTGGGCGTTTTTTTTTCCAGCCGGGATTCAAACCCGGGACCTCTTGCATGGTAGGCAGACGCGCTAGCGCTACGCCACAGAGGTCGTATTATAATGTTACATTTACATACAGGCACATACATTGCTTCTGGCCCCACACTAGGTTACCTTGTGCCGTGAGAACCAGAAACAGCGACATCACAAACATGATGTCGCTGTTTCTGGTGGATGTGAATTGCGAGATACCAGGAAGGATGGCAAAGGAAGAAAGGAAGGATGGAAAAAAGGCCTGCGTCCAGCGGTGGGCAGAGGTGGGCTGCTGATAATTATGATGATAGTAATTGCTGGCGATTGTAGACATACAAAACCTAGGGTTTTTTTGCCCCCAGCAGGGATCGCACCTGGGACCTCGTGCATAATAGGCAGATACGTTACCGCTACGCCACAGAGGTCGCCACATTAATTTCTAGAAGATTGTGGAGCGTTTGAGACGTCATACAACTTTCAAAACATGACTTGTGAAAATTTTCATAACTATTTGTTGAAAAATCAAGAACTTCTTGCAAAAATTGGTAGCTCAGCTAAATATGATTAAAATAAATTGAAAAAATATAAAAAAATCGTTTAATTTGTGAATGTCCTCCTTTTCTATAGAAAATCCTCATTTTTAGTACCATCAAACCACGAACCAGCCCTCTTCAAATTATCATCTGGCAACCCTACTTATGGCTCACTTGTCCAGTAAGTTGGGAGTTGGAACAGTTGAGCAAACATTAGCCAACTATTCTTTGAAAAAAAAAACCATGCAACTAAAAATGAATAAATTGGTTTAAAATTATAATTTGTTTAAGTGAAGGAATGGAAAAATAAACACGCACAGGCAGTGTTTGCTTATATTATTATGTTAGCATTGGAACATTTAATTCAAAGAAGTTCACTTAGAGAAATTGCTCGTAATGTTCAAGCTTAAAGTACCGTTCACTTCTTAAGTAAATTCAGGAGCAGCCGATGAACTTCGAAATCGTAATATCTATTCAAACGTACCCTATTCTGGATCAAATAAGTAAAGTTTAAAAGGTGCATGACAAGCAAGTAATTAATAAGGCGCTTATGGGCGCTAGCGATGGTAGCTACTGAGCTACCACCCACTGGGGTAGAACCATGGACTCGCAAGCGAGAGCCCCAGGTTCGATCCCCAGTGCGGGCATGTACCAATGACTTTGTTTAATTTCAAAGTTACGTACATTTGCGAATTTGTAGTCGCAATACCACACGCTAACGGTGAAGGAAAACATCGTGAGGAAACCCGCGGCTTCGTTGGCTCCGCACGTATTGACTAGTCTTTCCTGTGGGCTAGGCCGACTAAGCTGTCAGGATGGTATAGGTGCTGGGCAAGCCTACACCATCTATAAAACCATGTCCCAGGCACTACAGCGTCGGAGTGGTCCCTTCACCCATCTAGTGTGAGTAAAGATGGCACTGGACGCTGTGTAAATCATCTCATTAAGTAGATGCAAAAATGCCAATATTATGGGCGCTAACTAGCGCCACCAATAGAATAAAAATCATAACTAGTTTTATAATACGTTTTAAAAAAGTAAACACGAGTAATCTTAACCCGTGAGGAGGCGCGCTATGAGCATTTTGCTCACCCAAAATAAAATTTTATTTTTTTTAGTGATACCGACGTCATAGCGTCTCGAGCGCTTAGATACCTTCCTAACTATTCTTCCCCTCCCCCCTGATGCAACTCTCCTGTTCGTTAGTTCCGTTGCAACCGCGCAGCGAAGCGCTTTTGACAGCCGTGTACTATTCTGCCGCAATTTGCTCATCACGCGCCCATCCGTGTAAGTATTTATTTTTCCAATAAAAAAAGTATTATTGTATTTTACTAAGTATTGTTTCGTTATTTTTGTATTATATTGTTTAATTATTATGTAGACACTCTGTTGTTATATTTTAATAATATATATTTGTAGTTTCAGTAGTATTAAACATCAAAAATAGACGATCGACAGCAAGCTCAAATTTGTGCGTGGTTGGAAGAGGATTCTTGTGAAGAGTTGGATGCAGATCCTGAGAAAGGAGAACAGAATCGTATTGACGACTTAGAAAGCGACAGTTCCGTCATTCACAGTCTTCATGCAACAAATACCGAACAATTATATTATGTCCAAGACGTAAGAATAGACGCTCAAAAAAAGCGTGCACTACCGAACATACCACATATTTGTGTTCAGTATGTTTCGAAAGGCGCATTTCTCAAAATCTCATAGAATAGTATTTTTTTAATTTTTTTTTGTTATAGAACATTTTTAATGAGACTTTTATGAAGACTGCCAAAAAATTAAGAGTTTAATTAAGTTGTTTTGTTATTTGGTCTAGAAGTTGAGTTTATGTTTCATAGTTTTAATTAAAATACTTATTTTCTTAACTATTAAACCTTGTTTTATTGATATAAATCAATTATAAGCCAATTAGTAATACAACGGCAGTTAAATGAGCGTTTAAAGTTGTGTGAGCAAATTGCTCCCGCGAGTCTTTCCGTGTTATAAAAATAGGCGCGCCTCCTCACGGGTTAATATCTGGGGCAACTATTTTTAGAACAAACAGCCTAGAATGTAGTAATAATATCCTAGGATTTAATCGATTTCCCCTAAAAAATGCTATTTTTGGCGGAAATCAAAGCCCTAAATTGTTGATCTTAGGTTTTCTAGACTGTAGGCTCGAAAAATAGCCATCACAGTTGTTAAGATTTTTTTTTGTTGTTATAAACAAGGTAGAAGAGTAAAATAACAATTTAAACGAGATAGTATTTACTACACTGAAGTAATACAAAGTAAAATATTTCAATCAGCGCGTTCACATCCACTGCTGGACATAGGCATTAAGTCCTCTTTAAGTTATCTTTACATTATCTTTTGTGCAATAAAGAATTTATAATAATGGGCCTCCAACAAGGCAGGCCACCTAATTCTATCATCGTTAATCCTTATATAGCCAATGTTAATAATCTGCCTCAGATTGTCAGCCCAAAGTATTTTTTCTTGAAAATATAATTTCTTCCATCTCTGTGTATTCTTTTTCCGCTAAACGTTAGGCGAGCAAATAATCTGATCGGGGTAGATGGCTTCTAGGATAGCTGGGCCGCTAAGCTTTTAGACCTGAGCAAAAATCCGGGCCTGGTCTGCCAGCTGAATGCTGTCAAAAGAAGAGTTTTGTCTTAAGGCGCTACGCGTCACTACCTAGTGCCACCAATGGAATAACATCGTAATGCATTTTGTGATACGTTTCAAGAAAAAAAGATAACATCATGAATCTTAACAACTATGACAACTATTTTAGAACCTACCTGCTAAAAAGTGTTATCATCTATACATCTATCCATCCATCCATCCATCCGTCCGTCCGTCCGTCCGTCCGTCCGTCCATCCATCCATCCATCTATCCATCTATCTATATATCTATAACCTAGGATCAACTACATAGGATATGATTTTTTTCCATTGGTGGCGCTAGTCAGCAAAGCATGGTGCTACAGCCAACAATCACGTTTCTGAATAAGCCCCCAGATAATTTGAGCGCACTGAAGCGTTGAATATTTTAAATAGACTATTGCTGCTCTTACTCGGACCTGTCGGTACTTAAGACGAGTGCATGAATTGAAATTGAATTTACAGAGAAACTCTAAATACGTACTGCGTTTCGGAAGTAAATCTCCTACAGAAATAGAATTGAATAGAAATGTAGTTTGTACCCGCTACGTAGTTTTTGAAGCTCAATAACCGTGTAACATTTGAGTAGCCATTTAACTGTCAACACATATCATGTACAGCGGCGTTAAAATGGAGTCACAGTAGATTGCAGTAGGTCTACATAACAGCTGAAGACAGGGCGCTGTGGCGCTCATTTAGGGAGGGCTATGTCCAGCAGTAAACTAACATATAGCCTGAAGAAGAAGAAGAAGAAGAAAAAGAAGAAGAAGGAGAAGAAGAAAAAGAAGAAGAAAAAGAAGAAGAAGAAGATACAGTTTTGACGCCCAGTCCGAACACTACAAGTTATGCTGGACACCCAAATATCTTCAAATTTATTCTTAAAATTATTGAATGATTAATACAATCGATTGATGATTAATACTTTTCCTGGTGTGGAAGTTACCGTTTAAAAACTTTGTTAATTTTATTTTTAAATGGCCTATATACGGCGCCAATTAAAGGCAGAAACCTTTGGTCAAAGAGAGAGCATCTAAATTGTGCGCTGTAAGTGTGCACCTACAATTTATAACATTTAAGTTTCCCCAAATAAAATTCTATGTGGTACAACCACATAGAATTACTGTTGGTTTACCATAGATCTCAAAATTAATAAAATAAAAAATGCGTTTATACTACCCGGTGCAAATATATATTATGGAGTTTACACCGTTCTAAAATAACGTAAACATAACATAACCTCACGCCTGTATCCCAGAGGGGTAGGCAGAGATCAGGAACGGCCGCTTGTCACGATCCTGACATCTTGCCACGATCACCTTGGCTTCATGAACGTTCATTATTCGTAGTACTTTTTATCTTCCCCTTTGCTAATACATCCCCTATTTGCTCGAAGGCCTGGGACGGCCCTTCCACCCACATTCGCTATATACGAGTATATGTATATTTGTTTCGCCAATCTTTCTTCCTTCACCCTCTCCACATATCCAAACCAACGCAACATTCCTTTTTCAATTCTAGTCACTACAACCTCTAGCAGTCAACAACGTTCTCTAATCAGCCTATCGCGTATCCTGTCATTCAAAGAAACACTGTACATACTTCTCAAAGACCTCATTACTACTGCATTAATCCTCCTTTCTTGATTCTTTTGCCACATTCAAGTCTCGCCTTACACCGTTCTCTTGGGGGTTTCACAGTTTGTGAAAAAATCACCGCTCCGTTTCAGTAAATAGGACTACAATGAAACTTGGATTGTGCTTCCGAATCGCGTACAAATGCATTTCGCCGTCTTAATGCCCGTTTACATTCCTCACTTAGCACCGCTTTGGGTGAAATTTAAAGCCGTGGGGCAAGGGCAATTTTACTTCATCAATATCATAAGCCCGGTCTCGGCCCCCGTGGTGGAGTATGGCCTAACCTTCCTGCGATGCAGGAAGAGACCCGTGCCCCAGCAGTGGGGACATACAAAGGTGGATGTAAATTCCACTAATTATAAATCCGCGCCTACACTTGATGCAGCAACGAAATTAAATCGCCGTGTTCATGCAATGGTCATTGCACCTACTACAGAGCATTAGCAGAATCTAGACCCTGGACTAGAATAGCCACGGACGGATCGCTACGGAGGTCTCATGAGAAGGCATACGTCCAATAGTGGACAAACAAACGCTGAAAAAGAACAGGAATCAATTCGCATAGCATTTCACACTTCATACTCTTTTACTTTGCACCTGTAACTAATTTAACACTTCATACTCTTTTTAAAAACCTATTTAGAGGCTAAAAATTCCACCCATGCCGGTACTCGAACCCGCGACCTCTGGCTAACCGTGCCAGCGCTCTCTCAACTGATCTAATGGGCGACTTACCGGCATCAGTGAAATTTGGAACCTCTTTACAATACTCTCTGTATTACGTACAGGCAGCAACATCTGGCTGAAACAATTTGCATCACTTGCAGCCCCGAGTACTTCATACTCTTTTAGATTGCACCTGTAACTCTTATCAAAGTGTAAACCTGGCACGACGCTCGAGCACAAAAGTCCCAATAAACTAGCTGGCAAAACTGTACGTAGGGGAGCAAGGTCGCTCTACTAAAGATCGCGCTGAATTTTAATTGTCCCGCCAATTTAGTCGAGATATAAAGTTTTGCCCTCGACTGTACCCGCGGGATTCATTCGGTAAGAGTTCTGAGTCCCACACAAACAATGTTCAGTTATTTAATAAGAGCGTTTCCCACTCGCTTTAAAATAACTCAAATCGTTGTTGGTTTTTCGGCTTACTCTGTGGGAGTGTTATTATTGTTTTCATGTACGTACTTCTTTTGTGGGCAAAGCGATGTTTACCTTTTTAATTTTGTGTTCGTGCAGTCATAATCAACCCACGAGATTTTTATATATTAGATTTGTTTCTGCTTTTGTGATTGAGTGAAAAAAATAATCAATTTAATGGGTTCAGAAAAGCCCCTAATGACCGGTTTTTACTCATATTTGTGCTATTTTATAATAAGCACCTTCTTTGGGTACATCCTAATTCTTATAGTAACTCTTAATGATTCGCGATACTCATACATAGTATTGAAGCGCTCGTGGCCTAGGCGAACCGAGTGATTGGAATCAATCACTTGGTTAAGCAACAACAGGCGCGGTCAGGTACGGGATGGGTGAGCGTCCCGTGACTACCGCTAGTGGCATTTTTTCGAGCGCTTCCGTGCTTCGCAAGGCACGTTAAGATGTTGGTGCCGGCTGTCATACATATAATGGCAGTCGTTAAGCCATGTCAGAGGCCTTATGGGTGGCTTGATAACTTCTGACAGTAAGGCCCGCCACTGTCTTACAATCCTCCACCAACCCGGACTTGGCCCCCGTGGTGGAGTATGGCCTAACCTTCCTGCGATGCAGGAAGAGACCCGTGCCCCAGCAGTGGGGACATACAAGGGTTGATAACGATACATAGTATATATAGGTAAAACGTTATTACCTTATTTTCCGACGTTTCGGCAGCGTTACATTGCCGTGGTCTCAGGTTTACGTTACTATTTATAATTATTAATAATTACGTTTTACCTAATAAATAATCGCGATTAGACCCATTTAATATGTAACTATCAACCCATTATGTCCCTACCGATGGGGCACGAGTCTCTTCACTAACTTCCTTAAGGAAAGGAAGAGACCCGTAGTTAGTGCAGTTAGAAATTAAGAATATTATGGCTTATGATTTATCTTTATTTGTTATCGAAATTATGAATAACAAATTATAATACGATGGAGAGATAATCTTGACCACCATCTGCCGGAGTGGTCTGGGGTGGCCCGGGACAAAAAGCTCTGGACTGAATTAGGGGAAGCCCAGCAGCGGGATACAAAAAAATAATAATATAGTGAGACATTCATAAGATTTTCTGAACGGTTTCCTTTGGTTGCGAGAAATCACTCGTTGGTTTTTTTCGTACTTTATTGCATATCTATCTGTAGAAGATAAGAAGAACACTTCATTGCATGCCAGAAATTATTGACAGGAATTTTCTAAATATGTAAGAACCATCGCCCACGACAACTTTTGGACTTTAACTGTTCCTATGAACAGGGATCTAGGTACCTCATTCACTAGAGGACTTTTTATTAGTGGATATTTGATTCGAGGTAAGAGGGCCTGGGACTCGTTATTGGGCCTATACTTAATATTTCTCTCGCCATTCTTTCATACCAAAGCAACTCATCAACATTTCTTCAATTCCAGGCACTAGATATTGTATTTTTTTTAGTTCACAAAAGTAATCACCACTACATAATCTGCCAGGCGAACTCAGTCTGCATTTTTTTTAATCACTCTATTACACTTTACGTCAGGCTAAGTAACATGACCCATACTTACATCAGTTGCGTTGCTTTAAAGTTAGCATTCTAGACGTAATGTTATCTCTGTACGAAATATATAAGAGGCAAAACTGATACGCAAGCGGTATAATCATAAAAGTCCCCAATTTATTGACCAATAAAATAAAACCAGAATCAGTGACCTCTAATACATTTCGCTAAAACAACGGGCATACCTAACCTATTATGAATGAAGGTACGGGCAATAAAACATTTTATGTAGGACAATGTATAAAAGATGACCCGAACTCAGGGGGCTATTAAGATAGCTATCTGTGTGTTACATAAAATCATTTTACGAGTTTAGAATTTCAGCGTTTTGAAACTGTTGGCTGAATGAAACCTTAGTACCGTTGACTTTAGTACCAGGACAGTCTCATTCCATTTTAGAAATAAATTTCCTATATGGAATACTTCAAATTGCTTTACCGTGATACCTACTACAGAATACTATATTTAGACACGACTACACTCAGACTACAAACAGACTACTTAGAAATAATTAAAGTAATTCTGCAGTAGCGCCACCTAATCAACAATATCTAACGACATTTGTAGATTTTTGATTAGCAATAAAAAATACCGGTAGAAAGTTATTACTATCTAGTCTCACGGAGAGTCTCACTATCTAGTACACGCAGTACACACAGTCAAAAGTTGCGTCTTTCTAGTAAAGTAACTAACGAATAAACATACTGACACTGCGTAATACATGAATTACTCAAATTCAGATTGTACTGTACCTAAGATTGCACTATAACGTGTGAAAATTACGCGTTAAACTGAAATTCGCTGCAACGTTGTGTTTTCCGCAACGTCGTAGTAGTACGTCGATGTGAGTCGCGACTCGCGCATTGTAAATGTCATATAATATCTTACTTTTCAATTACATTGTCTTCTGATATTTTATCGTTAGAAAACACGTGACTCACGCTGTCGTACTAGCTTTGCTGCTGCTGTACTATTCACTTGTTTGTATACACTCAAGTGCCTTAAGCGCTCGTGGCCTGGTCGAGTCGAGTAATTGGAATCAATCACTTGAGGTAAAGCAACACCAAGCGCGGTCAGGTGCAGGATAGGTGACCGTCCCGTGACTATCGCTAGTGGCATGTTTCCGAGCGCTTCTGTGCTTCGCAAGTCACGTAAGTCGTTGGTGCCGGCTTTCACGTAATGGCAGTGGTCAAGCCATGTCAGAGGCCTTAAGGGCGACTTGATAACTTCTGACAGTAAGTCCCGCCACTGTTTTACAATCCTCCACCTACCCGGCCTGGACCCGGACTTTGCCCCCGTGGTGGAGTATGGCCTAACCTTCCTGCGATGCAAAAAAAGACCCGTGCCCCAACAGTGGGGACATATAAAGGGTTGATATCGACTATCATTTCTGTGTTAAATAAAGAATATACTATCTACCTATCTTTCTATCTACGAATCTCCGTCAAGAAGTTTGATCTTCGAGAAGTTTTATGTGATAGGCCCTGAAGTCGAAAATTAGAAAACAAGTCTCTGATATGCTGCTGCTCAGTCGGATTGGTTTCCTTGTTGATGTCATTACCAAATTATTTTAAAAATACCATAAAATACTACTCACAGTGGGCGCTGCTGCCCACCCCCCGGTTTGTCCCTTAGTCGCATTTTGCGACACCCGCGGGAAGAAATTGGGTTGGTGCTCTAGGCCGACACCCCACAGCGGTTTTCTTTACTAGAAACCAACGACAACTGAGGTAAGAAGAACCGTCAGAGATTACGCATAGGCTATACATTGCTTATGCGAGGCACGCGTTCACCACCCACTTACGACTTCTACTCTTTTTTTATGTTCTGTGGCACAGACCTTCTCTCAGAGAGAGAGAGAGAGAGAGAGAGAATATCGGCTTAATCGTCAAGCGTGTCTACCGCTGATTCGCCATCCTATTAATTGTGCTAAATCCTTAGGAATCATTTGTAAATAACCCCTTTACCGACTTTAATTGTTTGAAAACTGTTGTAAAAGTTCAACGGGTTTTAAAATTTGCTTCTTGCACGACAGCCCTTATTGTATTTAATACCCTTAATTACCTTGAACGAAAAACTTTAAAGCTTGTTTGAATAATTCATGTTAATTAGACCAAGTTTAAAACGATCAGTGAATCGATTATACAAGTTACAATAACCCAGGTAGTATGTTTAGGTATGTATTTTTATGTAGCTTATGTATATACGTTCCACAGCAGGGTTCAGGTCTTCTCTCAGAAAGAGAGAACGTACGTATGTATAAACAATACTAAGTGACTAACCTTTTATTAAGTATGTTGACAGGTCAAAATTAATCACCAAAAGGAGAAGAAAAAGAAAAGTAATTTATTATACTTAACAAAACGGTACATTTTAAAAAACCTATTTAGAGGCTAAAAAATCCACCCATGCTGGGACTCGAACCCGCGACCTCTGGCTAACCGTGCCAGCGCTCTTCCAACTGAGCTAATGGGCGACTCACCGGTATCAGTGAAATTTCGAACCTCTTCACATTACTCTCTGTATTACGTACAGATAAATAGGTTTTTAAAATTGTCCTTAGCACGGGGTAGTGGATTAAAAAGAATAGAAAAACTGCACATTTTAAGTAAAACCAACGGAAAATAACAAAATTCTGCTTTTAATAATAATTACTCAGAATTACAATGTAAGATAAGATAAGAATATTCTTTATTGAATACATGAAAAATAGTTACAGAAACAGCAGGTACAAAAGATACCATTGCGGCCAATAGCAATTTCTTCTAGAAGATAGCCAGAGGTCGAGGGTTCGAATCCCGGCATGGGTGGAATTTTTAGCCTCTTAATAGGTTTTTACACAAATCTGCTTCAATACTATAAATAAATATCTACATATACTTACGTAAATACCAATGTATTAATGTAACAAAAATGTACCAAAACGTAATTACATAAAGGCCAATACGACTCAGACTCGACCTTGGTGGTGGTGGCTACTGCCAATGTCTTAGTTATAACATATAATTTAGTATAGACTTAAACAATTACGTAATAATGGACATAATTACCACCTGTTTCAGACACTCCGGAATCCTTACGATATTTGACTTCACAGGTAGTCACGAATATACATAGCTTAGAAAACAAAATCATTAGTACACTCCGAGATTCAAGCCCACAACCTACCGATTGAAAAACCAGAGTCCTAACACTACGATACCACCGCTATTTGATGAAGATATTACTTTGAAAAAGCGACTAAATAAACTTCCTCCGAAGAAAGCTTTAGAGGGGTCGCCTATTTATAAATAAGACCAAAAGTGTATAACGGTGCAAACCTCTTTATACCATTTTTTATAGATAGATAGATAGATAGATAGATAGATAGAGATAGAGAACATTTTATTGCACAACCAGAAAAATATTTTAAATAAAAATATTATTATATTTATTTTTCTATCTATAACTTTCAAACATTTTAAATTATGTCACAGATTTTTTGATTCCCCTTATTTTCATCACTACCTCTTTACATCTTGACCTCCTATTACGTAGCATTCCACTCTATCGAGAGAAGCATTTAGACGACTCCTAAGTGTCAAAAAATGTATGTATTTGACAGCCGGAGTAGCTTAAAAAAAGTAAAAATAAACGTCACGCAACTCAGTGGATACTTACGTAATAATGCCCCCAGATCTGACTATTTTACCTGCTCTTCCGTTTTTATCCAGTTTTCTGTTTTTATTATATGTATAAAATGAATAAAACAGTATAGATAAAGCACAAAGTTAAAGTCGTTCCAGTTTTATTATTTACAAAAGTTCTACAACACTACATATTGTGTTGCACAATATAGCTCTAATACTTTTGTGTAAACAAACTAAGCCCTCTACTCAGATATAATGAACTTAATGATCACCCAAACGTTATCTTAGCTAACTATTAATTAACACGCCGCCAGCAAATCGTACCTGACACGATTTAGCGAGCCGAATTTCTACTAATTACATTTCCGAAACAGATATCTATTCTATTGGGGCGTTAGTGAATAACATAAGTTAAGCATGGCCCACTAATCTAGTTAACGTGCTATTCTGAACTAAGCACATTAGTGGAATTACTAGTAATACCATTAAAAGCTCATCTATCTGCCGCCTACAAAGTGACGGGGAAGTAGAGCATTTTGATTTTCACTTGGCGACGGTGTGATACTTACTATGTTGAAATTTGACTAATTATAGTTTGCTGGGATTGTATGAGATATCATCCTTGTTAACTTTTTAAATTACCTAATATGTTTTTAATTACTTAACATAAGGCGGAGACTTTATGTTAGGTAATTCAATTTTTTTTTACTAGCGTCAATAACAGGGGTGTTGCACTGAAGAATAACGTTGCAATTTTTTTTTACTTCATATCTGTAACACAGTACAGTTTGTTACCTTTTAGAATGTACCTCGGCTATTATCGGATAGAATCGGATATATTTGTTTAATAGAAATATCAGAACTAATTTACACTTAATTTTGAATAACTTTTCAAAATAGCGCGGAAAAGTTTTAAACAGAGCAGGAAGTTGTATTACACTCGTGTGCTTTCGGCGAAAACCGAAGCCTACTCTAGAGCCCGAGGTATGTTATAAAAGCTAACAGACTATACCAACGACATTGTTTTCTAAGTTATTATGAACATTCGTAAAGTTATTGTACCATTACCACTCGCTAACTGTGAAGGGAAACATCGTGACGTAAATTAATGTCACATTGAATGTCTAAGGTGCATAAATACCTCAACGCTTGAAATTGCTTGTCCGCGGTGGGCACGCGTGGTAATAAAGCCCATACTCTGTCTTAGAGAAGAGGCCTGTGTCCTGCAGTGGGACGTTTTTAGGCTACATAAAAAAACTTAGTCCATAACAAAGTTCAACAAACATCCACATCCAGGCGGGCGGCTGGTAAGAGACCGCGCTGGACAGAGATATATCCGAACTTCTTGTCGATATTTTAACAAAATCAGTACACACAAAACTGAAAAGACAAATCAATATCTACCCCTGTATGTCCTCAGTGCTAGAGCACGGGTCTCTTCCTGAACCGTAGGAAGGTTAGGACATACTCCACCACGCGGGCCAAGTCAGTGTTGGTGGAGGATTGTAGGACAGTGGCGGGCCTTACTGTCAAAAGCCTTACTATCAAGGCACCCATAAGGCCTCTGATGTTGTTTAACGACTACCACTACATGACAGCTGGCACGGAAGCGGTACTACGGTAGTTAAGGGACAAATAATAACGCATATTTCTGAAACCTTTGAATCTCCTAACACACATTTCATAGTATGTTAGAAGCTTTTGGCTTACAAAATGGACCATCATAAAGATAAAAGACGACAATGTTCAACAAGTTAATTTATAATAGATGTTTTAATAAAAAAGTGTAAGCCTACAGCTCATAAAATAGCATTTGTCTTGATAAACCCCGCGCCCGTCCCTACGGTAAAATGATTGAAGTAATTCATCGTCACAGAAACTAGCAATGTCTCTGTGACTTGGGTATTATGAAAATTACAGACAAAATTGTCACAGATCCATAAAGCTCTCGTAAATGAGAACCACTAAGTCAAAGAGACGAAGTGAATTGTTGAAATTAAACAAAATTACGTGATATTTAAGGGTCAAATACGTAACATTAAAAAATATACATTTATACTCCACAAACCCGGACCCGCACCCGAGCTATATCCAGCAGTGGACTACATAATATAGCCTGAAGAAAAAAAAGAACCCGGACTTGTCCCCCGTGGTGGAGTATGGCTTAACCTTCTTGCGATGCAGATAGAGACCCGTGCCCCAGCAGTGGAGACACAAGGGTTGATAACAATACATTTATAGATAAATTAAAAAAAAAATGTTTTTACTTGACTCAAACATTAAAACAGGTCAGAACCAGTTTAACTGCTACGCGCATTGTGTAACCATGGTTGTAACATAATTTGTTATGCGCTTTAGATTACACTTAATACATCTAACATTAACATACAGGCACATACTAGGATACCGCCTTGAGAACCAGAAACAGCGACATCACAAACATGTAAACATCTAAGCCCTGAGTTATTGTTTGTCCCTATCTGGGATTTGAACCCGGGACCTCTCGCATAGTAGGCAGAAGCGCCACAGAGGTCGTCAACAAATAATAAGTATATAACATATTTTAAACTTTCGCGACTTGAACACATAGTTAGAATATTTTCGGGGCTTAAATCAGGATCAAACCATTGGAAAAAATTACACAAACCATCGGTACTTTCCAACGATTGCTATTATAGCCGAATTGTGCGTGAGGCGGGTGAAATTAAGAAACACAAAAATTTTATTCGGGAATGTGGTTTCAAATTGTCGCAAACGTGAGATCCGGTCATCAAAAAGTGTTCCTGTGGAAAAAAGTCGCATGGCTTATCGTCCGACATTGTCAGTGTAGTGTGTCGCAACCCTACTAGTGATTTGTGATGGCTGATTGAAGGTAGTCTGAAACCTTGTCAGCCGAAGATGCGAACGGGTGCCAGCCATCAGTCTTCTCGTGACCATGGTGACTATAACGTCGTTGAAACGTCGAGGTAAAATAGCAATAAATTACTTCGCGATTAAGCCCCAAAAATATTCTAATAAGTAAATAAATAGTGACACCAAAATTAGTTACCAAATAACAGGTATAAAATTCTTTTTATGTTAAATATTTATTTATCTAATCACCTTCCGCATATTCTTAGTAAAAAATATCGCTGTTGCTCTTATGTGTTTTTTTCTTTTTTTCTTTAATTCCGCTTTGGTCTTCATGTTGATAGAAACAACCCATTAATAGAATTTGTAAAGATACGGTTAGCAAGGATGTGTCACGTTATTTCCTCTTCCAAGGTCATTCATTCAGATCATAAAATTTTAAAAATATCAACCCCTATAGTAAATTTCTTGATTTGCACGATAGTTTTTTTTTATATTAACACCCAGATCAAAGCTAAATTAAACGAAATATAGTTGCATTTGTGTCTGACTACATTGTTCGTATCGTTCGTTCGTTCGTTCGTAGACGGGCTTCAGTTTTCACAGGCTTCACGGCGCATTAAATCTTGAAGGATTCCTAACGTCTTGCTGTCAAATTCCATATTAATTGATATCGCAAACGTCTGGATCCCGACATAATTTGATGCGCGTATTATTAGAGCAGCCAGTTAATGTGCTGTTTTAGCTGTACCACACCAACCGGGAGAAAAATTATTTTCGCGACAATATGAGCTTGCGCGCAGTACAGAGTTGGCAAACTTTAATAAATTCCGTAATAACGCAGGCGGTTTCCTTGCCGATATTATTATATTTTGAACCTCGCACAGGTATGCATTCCACTAACTATACTTAGTCCAGTTTTTAATCAGATTTGTGCCATTATCACTTATACAACCTGCAGTTTTAGTTTGGACGGAGTACTAGATTCTTGTTCCGCAACAAAAACATAAGCTGGTCACCAATCTCAGTAACCACAAAGTTATTAATTTTTTTCCGATTTACGGGGCTTTAAGATTGATTATAACTTTTGTACATTTGTATAATATGGCAACATGTACCGGTGTTTTAAAACCCTGTACTTGAACATTTATGAATACCATAAAGGTATTCTGGCACGGTTAGCCAGAGGTCGCGGGTTCGAGTCCCCGGCATAGGTGGAATTTTAAAGCCTCTAATAGGTATTTTTTTAAAAAAAACCCCTAAAGGTATTGTAAGAAATATAAATAGCATAATATTCGACACATTTAAGTTGTTTACACTATTTTTTTATTTTTAATGCACTAACCCGTGCATTAAAAATAAAAAAAATAGTGTAATCATGTGGGAACAGTGATATCGTTCCGATGTTAAACCTAACTGCAAAGTAGATAGTCGGGGCTGTAAGTAATGCAATTTGCTTAAGTCAGATGTCGCTGCCTGTACGTAATACAGAGAATATTGTAAAGAGGTTCGAAATATCACTGATGCCGTGAGTCGCCCATTGGCTCAATTGGTAGAGCGCTGGTACGGATAGCCAGAGGTTGCGGGTTCGAATCCCGGCATGGATGAAATTTTTAGCCTCTAAATAGGTTTTTACATTTAAGTTGACTGACTTTTGAAATTCAGTCAGTATTTTTGTAAATATGTTGATGAATTCCACTTTATTGAATTTATTGTGATTCAAGTTATTGTATAACAAAGAAAGAGAGGCATTTACTACCTATTTCACTGTCACAAAGGGGAAGGCACTGACCTGACTCTACCACTCGCCACAATCTTAATTAGGACCTCAATTAGGATCGACTTTTGTGTAACAATAACTAGAACTAGTAAATTTTATAAAAAGGATGTTATCTTGTAGACTTTTAGTCTGGATCTACTTACGGGTGTTGTTATATCGGAAGAGTCCGACCAGGAACACCCGTAAGTAGATCCGGACTAAAAGTCTACAATGTGTTGTGCTTACGATAGTTTTAATTCAAAAATAGGATGTTATCTCATAAAAGACCTTGTGTATAAGTGCTTCAGAGGTATTGTTAACAATTAAATGAGAATTTCCTAAAATACTTGTCAACTAATCGTTTTGAAACTCATGATGTACTCTTTTATTAAATTTTTGTAAAAAATATAAACGTGGCGCCAATTTAAAAAAAAAATGTTATATTAAATTTACTGAAAAATGGTTTTAGATTATTAACCATGAAATCGTTTTATTACACTTTATTGTTCACGCAATTCACAGGACATTACATAAGAAATTGCATGCACAAAGGCGAGCTTTACCTGTCAAACTAATTTAAAATAATTGGTGAAAATCAATGTGTTTTATAAAATACAAATAATATTCATAACTCCATAAAACACAGAAGCCTTCTTCAGCTTCTTCTCTAAAGAACAGCCAATGTGGAGCAATGTTTCTTTCGTCGATCAATTACCAATTTCCTGAATTTCAGTTTCTGAATACGTGCCTCTACTGCGTGCCTATTATCAAAGCCAGTAGAGTCAAGCCTTTTAATCGGTCCAACCTTTTTTAAAACTTTTGACAGATGCACACCCATAAAGTTCCTTATTTATTTGATAGGAAATCATAGGTCAAAAATACAACACTCCATAGACACCTTTTTTTTCTCACGCATAGTAGTGATACGACTTGTTCAGCTACAATATTATAACGAGTAGATTATGTAGACTATTCAAGTAAATTTTCAGTAAAATATATGAAATAAATATATCTTTATGCACAGATCAACTAAAAGAAACAATGGTCTTACTAAAAAAAATTGGTTTAAATATTAGTACTAAAAATATTATGAAAATTCACTCGGTGTGGTTTTTAGTTCACCATACTCAGAAAAACAAACTGCATGCAATTGCTCGATTAAAATTTTAGCATCGTTTAAATGGATTATCATAAGCACCATCGAATTTATCATCGTAAATTCATGGAACGTCACTAAATCGAGCTGTCAAAATTTAAATAAACGGTTCGATTGATTAAAGTATACAAACAAAGAGTTGGAAGCAACAATAAGACCGAGTGGCCATTTCGATTGAGTTCAAGAATCGTGGCCAGTAACTGAGAGAAACGTATGATCAGTCTTTTGTTTTTGTTTCTAGGCAGTAGTTTCTCGAACGTAGACTTAGCTACAGTGAAATATGAAAAGAGCAATTTGGAAGTAAAGTTTTCAGTTGTTCCAACGAAGCAATTCAATTGGTTTCTGGATTGTGTGAATTACAGTGAGAAGTTTTGTAGCAGATATTATTTAATTAACTATAATAAACGAATTAAAAATAATATAATCATGTACCCACATGATTATATTATTTTTAATTCGTTGGGTAGAGCGGTGGGGGTAGGGCGGTGGTAGCGGAGCGGTGTAGAACGACGGCTTCTCAATCAGGAGGTCGTGGGTTCGAACCCCGGCATGTACCAATGACTTTGTTTTCTAAGTTATGTACATTTGTGAAATTATAGTAGCAATACTACTCGCTGACGGTGAAGGAAAACATCGTAAGGAAACCTTAGTGTCTAAGGTGTTAGCGTACCTTAGCGCTTGCTACGTACAATGGCCCAACTATGGGGCTAAGTGCGGAAATCTCAGGTCAAACTAACTGTGGGTACAGCGATATCATTCTGATGTAAAACCTAACTGCAAAGTGAGGTGCTCGGGGCTGCAAGTGATGCAAATTACTTCAGCCAGATGTCGGTGCCTGTACGTAATACAGAGAGTATTGTAAAGAGGTTCGAAATTTTAATGATGCCGGTAAGTCGTCCATTAGCTCAGTTGGGAGAGCGCTGGCACGGTTAGCCAGAGGTCGCGGGTTTGAGTCCCGGCATGGGTGGAATTTTTAGACTCTAAATAGGTTTTAAAAATATATTTTACACGATTAAAATAAATAAAATACCAACGTTATTTTTAATGTTAAGATGGGACCAGTGGGACGATCTATATTCTATAAGATTTGACAAAATGCTGAGGGAACATAGACAGTCGCTTGATGAAGCGTAGCCCTGGCTTATGTTTACAGTCCATGTCAGGAGAACACTGTAAGTTGGGCATCAATTAAGTGCTAATATTTTAACCCAAGCCTAACAAGCAAACCCACGCCTTAGGCGTAGGACGAGCAAGAGGGTAGTGTGTAGGGTGTCTTTAAATATATTTTATAGTAATTGTAAAGCATATAAGAATACTTTGAATTGTTAAACCAAGAGCATCTGCCTTCAAACTCTTATGCAGTTTGGCAGAAACCAACTTCTGTATTTTTTTTATAAACGTCTTCAATCAATCAATCGTATTTTAACAAGCCAAAAAAATATATTGATTTATGGATAAAGAACTTGGCCCTTTAAACCACCAATCCACGGATGGACACGCTGGGAAATTATCAAACTTCGCTTTGTGTCAAAATGGCAAAGTTGCATATGGATAGAGCATGTCATTTGTAAGTAAAAAACAAACTACGTATGTATGGGATTTGTTTCTTGAGGGAGATTCGTAGATAGAAAGATAGATACATAGATAGTATATTATTTATTTAACACAGAAATTACAGTCGATATCAACCCTTTGTATGTCCCCACTGTTGGGCACGGGTCTCTTCCTGTATGGTAGGAAGGCTAGGCCATACTCCACCACGGGAGCCAAGTTCGGGTTGGTGGAGGATTGTAAGACAGTGGCGAACCTTACTGTCAGAAGTTATCAAGCCGCCCATAAGCCCTCTGACATGGCTTAACGACTGCCATTACATGACAGCCGGCACCAATGGCTTAATGTGCCTTGCGAAGCACGGAAGCGCTCGGAAAAAATGCCACTAGCGGTAGTCACAGGACGCTCACCCATCCTGTACCTGACCGCACCTGTTGTTGCTTAACTCAAGTGATTGATTCCAATCACTCGGTTCCACTAGGCCACGAGCACTTCAGAAATTATATAATAATAGAGTAAAATTGGCTGCCTTAATCATTTCTTAATAACTTGATTTCGGATTTACGAAAAAAGAACAAACAAGAAAAAACCAAAGGGAGCAACGATGTTGTCAAACACAAACTCTAATCAAAGTATCTCAGGAATTGCTTATTTTGGAAACAAGCCTGTGTATATTTCAAGGTATAATCAAATTCCTATCGCTCTCAATTAGCCCCGAATATGAGTCAATAAAGTTCTCATTACGACCCACCGGCAAATTTATTACGCAGCTGCAAAACTATCTTCTGAAATTTAATAAAGCTAACATATTTTACTACAAAGCCTACTACGTATCCCATAAAAGACATGTATCTCGTGCAATTTATGGTACAAATTAGCCTAACGTGGACTGCAATAAATTTGCATGTGAAACTCATAAGTTAAAGTCTTCCACACGGCGTGATGTAGGCGAGGGCGGTGTAGGTGTGCGTACTTTTATATTTGGGTGTGAAGGCAGTGCGAAGGAAAATAATCATCTGTTATACTATTTTTATTTTTAATGCACTAACCCGAGCTACGGACAATTTTAAAAACCTATTTAGAGGCTAAAAATTCCACCCATGCCGTGATTCGAACCCGCGACCTCCTTAGCACGGCTTAGTGCATTAAAAATAAAAATAGTATAATCACGTGGGTACAGCGATATCATTCCGATGTGAAAACCTAACTGCAAAGTAGGTACTCGGGGCTGTAAGTGATGCAATTTACTTCAGCCAGATGTCGCTGCATGTACGTAATACACAGAATAGTGTAAAGAGGTTTGAAATTTCACTGATGCCGGTGAAGCGCCCATTGGCTCAGTTGGAAAGAGCGCTGGCACGGATAGCCAGAGGTCGCGGGTTCGAATCCCGGCATGGGTGGAATTTTTAGCCTCTAAATAGATATTCATCTGTTTAAAGGCTAACGGAATTATTTTAAAAAAATAGAAATATTATTACTCTAAAATACTCCTCCGAGGCAATCCCTCTGAACACTAAAACGCTCCACTGAGGTAGCTTAAAAAGCAAACTATATAAACGAAGCCACAAATGGCTTCAAAGAGTGGGGTTTTGAGGTGAACTAGCGTCACATCATTTTGTACCATTTTGTGCATGTTTTTTTAACATCATTTTTAAATTTTAATTATTATTATATCATACCCAAGTTAGTACATACAT
The DNA here is from genome assembly GCA_934045075.1 of Yponomeuta sedellus. Taxonomy (NCBI): domain Eukaryota; kingdom Metazoa; phylum Arthropoda; class Insecta; order Lepidoptera; family Yponomeutidae; genus Yponomeuta; species Yponomeuta sedellus. The sequence continues at coordinate 15,560,220 of OW203731.1, forward strand.
TTATATACAGGTTACACAGATTTATGTCTGATCCAAATCTATATAGTTATATATAAACCGAGTCTAATCGCGAATATTTTAACGTGGTCTACTCGAGACCACGGCTATTGTAACGTTGCTAAAACGTCGGGAAATAAGGTAATGACGTTTTAGCGAATAAATAATCGCAATTAGACCCGTTAATTATAAAGAAATGTATGAGTTTCGCGTATCATAAAAAAATACCAAATTTATTTCATCACAACTTCATCGAAGACACGTTGCTGTCAAGTAGACAACTATACCTGTGTGGTTTCAGGAATGTAAATTTTAAAACAGCGGCCATTGAAAGTACTCTCAGAAACAAACATTGTACCTACCATTTTTATTTTTAATGCACTAACCCGTGCTAAGGACAATTTTAAAAACCTATTTAGAGGCCAAAAATTCCACCCATGCCGGGATTCGAACCCGCGACCTCTGGTTATCCGAGCCAGCGCTCTTTTCAACTGAGCTAATGGGCGACTCACCGGAACCAGTGAAATTTCGAACCTCTTTACACTATTCTCTGTATTACGTACATTCAGCGACATCTGGCTTAAGTAAATTGGAGTAAACCGTAGTGAGTAAACCGGCATGGGTGGAATTTTTTGCCTCTAAATATGTTTTTAATACAGTTGCTCAAAAAGTGGCGTAATGCATGGACGTATAGCGTGCGGGATGTGAGCTATTACACACTCGTGCTTTTTTTTACCTTTCCCGCACTCATGCGTTTTCTTTTCCAACTATCAAAAGAATATCTATTAAAAAGAAAAACCAACCATGAATATTTAACTAAAAAAATCATAGAAGTTTTTATGAGCTACTAATTTTTTTCAATATCAGATTTAATGATTTGTTTGAATGAGTTAAGTTAAGTTTCATTTCAGTTCCTTGTCAGCCATCTGTTCACTCCTACTTTGTGTATATTTAAGCTAATTGATTGTATGTGGCTATCAATAAAGATTTTATTATTATTATTATTTCATTTCATCTCATTAAATTTCATTTTCATTTCATATCAATAAAAAAATTCTACTGAAGACTTGGCTGTAAGGGCATAGTTCCCTTTGCCTACTAGAATGGATGAAGAAAAAAAATCTCTGCTTATATTTTTTTACGGTTGGCGCAATTTTCCAAATATTTTTTTTTTATTAAATTGCTTAAAAATAGTCGTTCAGTACACGTGCGGAACCGTCATTGCAACTTGTTCCGACTGTCAACCCTCGCCTTCGGCTGAGCCTCGGCTCGGGTAGACATTTGTCGGAACTCTTTGCAATGACAGCCTTTCCGCACTTGTAATAAAATATACTATTTTACAACATTGTACAGTTAGGGAGTTACTCCAAGCAGATAATATCAAGCGTCAGTACTGTGATATTAAACACGTTCTCAATGGGGACATATTGCAATTTCAGTGTAGCAGACGCATTTCCTGACGTCAGCTTACGTGAGCCGAACGCAATAACATATAGCATTGCACTCTTAGGCTTGTTTACTTAAGGCGCTTCGGGCTGCTGACTAGCGCCACCTATGTAAAAAAATCATAACTTGTGATTTTTTCAAAGTAGAGCGGAAAGCGCGGCTTAATGAACGTTAGAATTCAAACTAGGTGTCCACTTTAAAATCTAGATCATTTTGGAGAAAAAATGGACTAAAAAACTACAAACTTGGTCTTTTCAATGTCCTTAATTAACAGAATTTGTTTGAGAGAACAGAACTTGTTTTATAATACGTTTTTATCTAAAATTGAACATGAGAAATCTTAACAACTGTGACACCTATTTTTAGAATCTACATTCTAGAACCTAGAACCAAAAACCAAGGACTTTAATCAGTTTTCGGGAAAAACGGCCGTTTTTAGCGGAAATTGTTTAAAGTTTTAGCTTAGTGATGTTTGTTGTTAAGATTTCTCATGTTCATTTTAAGATTAACACGTATTATAAAACAAGTAATGATTTTTTTCGATTGGTGGCGTTAACCGCCCGAAGCTCCTTAAATACGTTAGTTCTGCACTATGTATTTGAAATTCTGATAGGTTTCATGAAGGTGAATGGATTTCCTTGAATAGATTAGATTAGAAAATTCATTATGGCACAATAAACGTATTTGTACGAAGGCGAGCCTAATACCAATACTTTCGCCTAGCCTTGGCCTAGCATCCTCACAGCTTAGTAGGCCTATATTGACCTCTGCATCTACGTAATGAGATGATTTACGCAGCGTCCAGTGGCATCTTCACTCGCACTACATGGGTGATGGGACCACTCGGTTGCTGTAGTGCCTGGGACATGAATTTAGATGGTGTAGGCTTGCTTAGCACTTATACCATTCTGATAGTTTAGTCGGCCTAGCCTACAGAAAAGACTAGCAATAAGTATTTGTTATATTATTAAGGTCTCATATTTGCGCAAGTTAACTGGTAAAGCATGCACGTTTTTTTTACTAAACTCTACCAGCTACTTCAAAGTATTTCCAATGCTATAGAAAATAAAATGTTTTATGTTTTATCTTTATCTTTACTCTGAGTATGAGCTAAATACAACTTTATTCTTCTTGGAAATTACATGGTGCGACAACACTGAGTTTAAGTTTTCTGTATTGATGTTTACCGGAGTAAGCATATTGTACAGTTTTTGTTCAAGTCAATTATTTTTTTGGTTTAATGCCAATCAGTTAATCACATCACACTTCACATTTATATTATAAAGGTGAAAGGTGGTGAGTGTGTATGTTTGTTACTTCTTCACGTCTAAACGGCTGGAGCGATTTTAATAATATTTGGTATGGAGTTAGCTGACACCGTGAATTAACACATAGGCTACGTTTTATTGCGAGAAAATGTCTTATTCCCATGGGAAAATCGATAAATTGCGGGTAACACCGTGAGGGCACAGCTAGTATCAAATATTTCTGTCAAGGTGACGTCTTAACATGTTTGATGAGATGTTTATGTCAGCGCTACGCAAGGTGCAAAACGCCAAAAATGACAGCCGAGAATGTAGTGTTGTTCATTGCTTTATAATCTGTGGTGTTGCCACTGAGGAAAAGTTTTTCCCGCAGATATTGAAGATACTTGTAAAGGTTCCAATAATTCGTATATAATTATGGGAACCTTAGTAGTTTGGTAAGTACTCCTCTGTGTTTTACGAACGATATGCCGGATAGAAATTAATTTTTGCCAATACGTTCAGAGTAAACAAACAGTGTGAAAAGACATTTTTATATATATTATTCAATGACCGACAGTGCAACAGCAACTTAATCTCAACTGCATACTTAACATGTCAAATAATAATAAAAAAACAAAACTGAGTTTTTTTTTTATATTTCAATTTCATAAATATTTTATTCAATGCATCATAGAAATTGCAATTTAATGAACTTTACAAATCGGACTTTGTGAAAACTACATCATTTTGGGGAAAAAATGGACAAAAAACTGTAAATTTAGTCTCTTCAAAGTTCTTAATTATCGCAGTTTACATTATTATTCTAAAACCTAGAACTCATTGAATGCATTGAACTCTCTTTAATTCCATTCAATTCTATAATCTTTAATGTTATACTAGCTTTATGGCCAAAAAGAGTCCTTTACATATTTTTTTTCAACCGCGCTTCTGGCCGCTTTTCCACATTTTATAGATAAATTGATTTTGTGAAGTAATTTCTCCATGTAACCTCAAAATTATTGGAGGCGGTGCTACTGCCAATAGCGGAACGTTACCTCGCCACTGGATGGAAACTTTTGCTTGGAACTTTAAAAAGTGCTAAAAGACCGCCTAATTGAGCTAAGCCAGGTTTTGCTAATCACCCGGTAGACTCAACGGGGCAAAATAAGTAGTAAAAACTTTAAAAAATTAGCCAGCCCATTTAACTTTTGCCCATAGCTACCGAGAAATCATAAAATTCAGGTTTTAGGGGTTAACACGTTTTTTATTTAGCCTACATACGTTTCTCTGGTTATTAATTAATTATGGTGCACTACACTACAATGACACATAAATGGACGGTGACGTGTTTTATTACACCATTGGCAACTAGAAGGTTTACGTGTGCAAGCTTAGACTTAAACCAGCATTGAAATGAAATCGCCACGGTCGTGCAATTGTCATTGCAGCAATACTTTTCGCTACTTGTTATTGCGAACTTATTTATCCTTCTAGTGAATTGGTCTAACTCTAAGGAGTTCGACGAACGCACTCTGTTCTACAATTTTTTAAGATACTTGGAAAAAACGTAGAGGTAAACGTTGAGCGATCGTTCCCTATCGTCTGATTTCATTCATCTTTTTTTATTAGAAAGGGGTTAGTTCAGGGTACTGTCATATGATTTTGGTCTGTCAATATCTGTTGATGAACTCCATGAAAAAATCATCGAAGTTTTCTTTTAATTTCGTGTTACTCTTCGTGTTTCTATTTATGCTTTTAATCAATTAAATATGGTACTAATTCACCATTAGTCTCTCTACCTCTAAAAAGCTTAGTAAGTGGAATACTGTTTCCTTACGTTCACAGGTAGAGGTCCACTGAACTTTAATAGGTCAAACTGTCCCATTACTGCCAGCACGGCGCAATTCATGGCAATTTCCGCAAGATATCCCTATTGTTCCTCTGAAGAAACTTAGCGGAGGTTTAAACTGAGCGTCTTTGGACAGAAGTTGTGAATAGTCCTCCTTACAGACGTCGTGGCTATATTTGGCCGCATCTAGAGTAGATCGTTGAGAAGAATAAGGAATACATTAATGAATTTTTCGCCCCATAGACATAATTATAGACAAGACATAAAATAGAAAGTACATTAAAAACAGCAAACATAGTAAGGGATACGAGCCATGTCCATGCGGCTGTAAAACGACCTCAGGCCTCAGTAATTCGTTATCAACCCTTGTATGTCCCCACTGCTGGGACACGGGTCTCTTCCTGCATCGCAGGAAGGTTAGGCCATACTCCACCACGGGGGCCAAGTCCGGGTTGGTGGAGGATTGTAAGCCAGTGGCGGGCCTTACTGTCAGAAGTTATCAAGCCGCCCATAAGGCCTCTGACATGGCTTAACGACTGCCATTATATGACAGCCGGCACCAACGGCTTAGCGTGCCTTGCGAATCACGGAAATTGCCTCAGCAATTGCTGCAGGTTTATTGTTCACAGCACGGATTTTCAGCAAGGGCCCATGGTGTTGTCAGCCAATGTTCGAGTACAATGTATGAGTTCTATGTTTTATAATAATTATGTAAACTACGTTAAGGACCTTAAAAAGACTAAGTTTGGAGTTTTTTTGTCAATTTTTCTCCAAAATGATCTAGATTTTGAAATGGACACCTAGTTAATTTTTATTTTTTTTATTTTATTTACTCAACAAAAATCCACAGCAATACAATTAAAATAAACAATAGTTACTTATAATTTGAACATGCAGCCAATGATGGATTTTACTATGTAATTCACAAAATTATATTGTAGTCTAATTCAAAAACTCTTACTTTAATTAATCTAAGTACATCAATATCATGGTGTCGATGCCCAACAGTGGATAATCACGGGCGAATTGATTGAGTCATAAACTTTTTTTTTATTAAGGTAGGTATATTGAAATATGTATAGGTAGGTAACTGACAAACACAGCAAAGCAAAGGAAATCAAGTAATCACGATTGCTATATTAGCTTGGCTTCAACTTACAGGGTGTGTGTGTGAGGGTGTGTGCGTGTGTGTGTGTGAGTGTGCGTGTGTGTGTGTGTAGAGTGTGCATGAGATACGATTATTTTTACGCAAAAGCAACAAAACTGAGATCTTTACACTGAAGCAGCCAAAACTAAATCAATTATCTGCTAGGCTTACATGGGAGTAAATTAGTAACGTGCGCGACTGTTTCTTTATCTATTTATCTATTCATCTATCTATTTAAGACGTATTGGAGGGGCTGTCTGATAAAAGTTGCTTTACAAGCTGTTGTTTGAGACAGGGTTTTGATATTGTAAACAGGTCAATTTCAGAAAATCTATCATTGTATGTCTTAGGTACCCTACTGTAAACACTATTCGAGGCAAAATTGGTACGATTTAAAGGAACTGAAAGCACTTTAGTGTGTCTCGTGCGCCTGGGAGGCACAGCGAGTTTTACTAGTTCATTGAGTAACTTGGGACAGTCAAGAGCGCCGGAGCACACGTCGTGTAGAAGAGTTACGTCCGATATGATTCTTCTATCGCTTAGGGACATTAAACGATGAGTTTCACAAGAAGATTCGTAACTGTCACAAACTGTTCGAGTTTTGTAGTTAAGATATTTTAAAAATTTATTCTGTATGCGTTCCAGAGAATGCTTGTATATTGTGGATTCCATATAGGGCTACAGTATTCCATAATACTACGAACGTATGCATAGTATAAAGCCTTTACACAGGAGCTATCAGTGAAATCTTTACTAATACGAGTTATGAAACCAAGATTTTTATATGCCTTATTGACTATCATGTCGATATGCGTCACAAATGTTAATTTAGAATCAAGTACCACTCCCAGGTCCCTTACGAGGTCCGTATTTTTTATTGCAGTACCATTTAGCTCGTATCTATATACGAGGGGTTTCGGTTTTCTTGTAAAGCTAATCTGCATACACTTTGCCACATTAATACCTATTCTATTTGATTTGTAGTATTCACTTAACCTATTCAAGTCATCTTGTAGTTTGTCACAATCTTGTACAGTCTTAATGTTGCAGTATATTTTTTTGTCATCCGCGTATAGCAGAAACTTGGCAAAGTGGAAACACTTATTAATATCATACAAGTACGCGGCGTAGAGCAAGGGTCCAAGCAGGGATCCTTGTGGCACTCCAGACGGTATGCTGATGAAGTCAGACCTATGTCCACCAATGACCACGGCCTGTCTGCGATTGGTGACATATGAGGTCATCCATCGAAGCAAGTCACCATGGATCCCAAGGTTATAAAGTTTACGAAGTAAGATATAGTGATCAACTCGATCGAATGCCTTTTCGAAATCGGTGTAAATAGCGTCTACCTGTCCCTGCGCGCTCATTCCGTGAAGGACTTCGCTAACAAAAATGGCTAAATTAGATGTCGTGGATCTACCTCGAATAAAACCGTGCTGCTCTTCTGGGACACCTTGCATTATTATTGGATAAATATGGTTGTAAATTACCTTTTCTAAGATTTTACTAAAAGTATCAAGAATCGATATCGGACGATAATTTTCAATGTTGAGTTTAGATTCTTTTTTGTGAACAGGCACTATATGCGCCTCTTTCCATTGCATAGGAAATGTACCCTCTCTGCAATAGTGCGGTTAAATATTAATGTTAATGGAAAGCAGAGTGATTCCGCACAGCGCTTTATAAATATTGGTGGGATGCCAGCACCTTTGGTTGTATCTAGTTTTTTCAAAAGATCCAATACATAATTTTCTGTTACTTTAATGGTGCTAATATTATTAGAGAATAAATGCTGTGTTGTAGTAGAATTTGGATAAGAATCAGCTGGTTTCATAAACATCTTCTCAAAGAAGCAGTTGAAAGCCTGACATATATCATCTTCAGTGTCAACTCTCCTATTATCTACAAACATTGAACTAGGATAGGCAGAGTCAGATTTTCTTTTCGACTTAACATATGTCCATAAATATTTAGGATTTTTCTTTATGGTGTCTTGGGCTCTTTTAATGTAATTGTTGTAGCAGTCCTCTTGAAGGGACTTTTGCCTTCCCCTTAGTAAACTAAATACATCGTAGTCAGCCGGGTTCCTATAACGTTTCCAGTCACAGTGAGCTTTACTTTTCTCTTTGATTACACATATAAGGGCCCGACTGTACCAGACTGGGTACTGATTTGATATATTAGTGATGACTTGTGGAACGTGTTTGTCAATAATTTCTTGTACGGTTTTATAGAGATATGTTACAGCACTGTCAATGGTTCCTACAGTAAGCATGCTTAACCAATCAATTTTTTTGAGCTCTGCATTAATTGTGCAGAAATCCGCCTTTCTATATACATACTTACGGCGAGGGACCTTCTGAAGAGGGGCAATAGTAATGTCTGTAACGTCTATACTAAGGATGGTGTGACTACTATCTTCCCGAACAAGAGGGTCCTCGCTCTGAGAAAGAGTTACTGGGAAATTGGAGAAAATTAGGTCAAGAGTATTACCAGATATATTCGTGTATTTGTTCGATTGTTTAAGACCCAAAAAAATTGTGTGATTAATAAGATTAATCGCCGAGTTCTGGAGCTCAACACTTCCTCGTTTATGAAATATAGGTTCGTCCGTAACCCACTCGATAAAACTCAAGTTGAAGTCTCCCGATATCAAGAAGTAGTCATTAGGTCTAGAAGAAATAATATCTGTCATTGTTTCGGTAAAAATTGTTACCCGATTTGCTAGTTTGCGATCTGGTGGCATGTAAACCAACCCGATATGCAGGTTTTGTGATGAGTCGAATGCACGGCCATCTATGGTGATCCAAAGGCTTTCAATATCTGTATTGTCACGTTGCCAGTCAGTCCGCGGCCGCGCGTTGAGTTGTGATGAGCATAGCACCATTACGCCACCCCCTCGGGACCCCCGATCACGCCGAAAAACATTATACTTACCATTACTTAACTCTGAATCTAGGATACCGTCATGAGCCCATGTCTCTGTGATTAGTATAATGTCGTAGTGAGAAGTCAGGACATTGTTATAGAAATCCAGAGTTTTTGTGCCTAAACCTCCCACGTTTTGATAAAAAATACTTAGTTTATTCTGTTTCGACATAATGGATAGGAGTGCTAATCCATATTAATAATACGTACAATATAGCTGGCATGATAAAGAGTGACTCACGCAAGTTCGCTTCAATAAACTCAGTTTCAGCGCTATATATAAAGTATATATTGTGAGAAATTGTTATATAAAGTTGCTTAATTGTGATCGATCTCATTTGTTCGTATAGTGTATTGTGTTTTGTTTGTTGTGTTTATTTGTGTGTTGGGAAGAGTAACCGTAACACTGCAAGCAGTACGATAAAATATAACAAGGTAAGATTACGCTTAAATACAGAATATGGGTAGAATTATTATTATTTATTACAACATCTTTTTTAGGTCTGCTTCGTGTCCAATGCGGATATACGGTGTATCCTCCGCCTTTCTTGTGTATACACGGCAGTTTTTTGTCCATATGAAATTTGTAATTGGCCTCTTTTGCCTTGACTTTACATTTTGTAAATAGTTGTTTATTTTTCACTGTAAGGTGCTCGTTGACGTACACACGTGTTGATTCGCCGCTCAATCCCAAGTCTTTAGTGGTGATACCTCTACACTTCCGGACTGCGGATCGCAGAGTATCCTTGGTGTTTCGGTCTTTGAACTGAGCCACGATAGCACGGGGTTTGCCCCCAGAAGGACGCTTGGCCTGAACTCGATGAGCGAATTTCAGGTCATCCGTCTGCAGTTTAATCCCTGCGTACTCAGCAATCTTCACGATGATATTAGGAAGATCCTCCTGGCTATTCTCCGGGACACCAACAATTTCAACGTTTTGGATTCTAGTCCATTGCTCGTTCTTGGAGCTATCGTCTTCTAAGTGCAACATTCTTGCCTCGAGAGCTTTTAAACCGTCTTTAAGCATGCTGTTTTCGGTTCTAAGCTTCTTCATTTCCTGACCCTGAGAATCCAGTGTGGCTTTCACAGAGTCATACTTATCACTCATTAGCTTTACAGAGTGTTCTAGCTCGGTTATTTGTCTCGTCATTGACTCCTCGAGTTTTTTAAACTTTGCATCCATGAACGAGAAAAGTTTGTCAGAGTCTATATTGACTATTGACGTTAGGGGCTGACCAGGATCTTGGCTTAGAGCCGGTACATTAAGGACTTTTGGGCTAGATTCAGTATTTAACGGGCCCTTTTTTAGTTTCTTGCATATGGAACACTTCAATTTGGATTTGTTCATTGGTAGAACTTTTTTGAAATCAGAGTCAGATAGACCCGCACACTCATTATGGTAGTATTTTACACATAGAGAACATTTTAGAGCTTCCTCAGCCTTGATTACCTGTGAGCATACTGCACATTCCTTCACCGATTTCGAATCCATGGTAACGATTCGTTGGTAGGTCGTCTATGCGCTGAGAATTATCACCGAAATTAGCGCAATTCCAGCGTCACCGTTGTGTTTTTAGCGCTAGATTTATGTTAACACTATTAAAAAGTAACTTTACTGATTTAAACTCACTGCAGACTTATTTTTGTGTTTTCATTCATTTAAATTATAATGTTCATTAAGCTGCACTTTCTGCACTACTTTGAATAAAACCTTTTCATTTCATTTCGTCTACTACTAGACACAAAAGCTTAAAGTTCGGCACAAAGACGTGGGGGTTTACGCTAGCACACAAGAAGTCCTGATGCCCACCTCCTGGATTTGAAATATTCGCTTCTTATGACACCTTAGGGATGAGTCAGGATGGTTCCAATTGAGCTCAATTGGAAGAGCGCTGGCACGGATAGCCAGAGGTTGCGGGTTCGAATCCCGGCATGGGTGAAATTTTTAGCCTCTAAATAGGTTTTTAAATCTTCCATTTTTTTATGTGGTTTTTCTATCTGTAGTCAGGTCTAAACAGTATAGTACGGCTATCCGTGCCAGCGCTCTTCCAATTGAGCTCAATTGGAAGAGCGCTGGCACGGATAGCCAGAGGTTGCGGGTTCGAATCCCGGCATGGGTGAAAAAAAATTTTTAGCCTCTAAATAGGTTTTTAAATTTGTCCTTAGCACGGGTTAGTGCATTAAAAATAAAAATAGTATAAAAGTGGAAGATGACCAGGAGCTACTCAACACTGATCGATTTATAAAAAAAATTGCATTGATGTAGCTTTGGTAGATGATGTAGGTTTGGTTCTTAAGTTAGTAGATCAGGTAGACCACTGAATGACGATAATTAAAAAAATATATATTTAGATCAACTGGCTTCGACTCTCGAAAGCCCCAAAAAAAGGGGCAAATGAATACAAATGATGAGGCTCAAAAACGATCTCACGGTTTTCAGTGTAAATAATGTTAAGTTGATCAAGTTGCAAGAACTTTCAGAACAAAACTGGTGTAGTACTTACGAAAGAACGGGTGTAGTACTTTAGTTAGTTAGTTAGACTTGAGATTTCCGCACTTAGCCTCATGATTGGGCCATTGTACGTAGTGGAGCTGTCAGGGTGGGTGTAGTACTTACGAAAGTATTCGCTCAAAAACTTGCTTATTTTCTCGAAAATTTAACATAATAACTAAAATAGCCAATAAGACTCGCGAGGCCTATATCCTTCCAGTGACGGGGTTCTCGCTTCGAGTTAAATTTTTGAGCAGCTTTTAGAAACTTAATGAAGTAGTTTACGCTATTTCATTTGTGGCCGCGGTCGACGCTTAAGAGCGTTTTAATTATAAGCTCCTCGTTTCAAAACAAGTACTTTCAGTTAAAATATTAAAACTAAACTGTCTAAGAAAAACTTAATTGAAGACTGCTAAGTAGTTCGTTTGTTCTTCTTGGTAATCATTAATTGGATTTTGGAGATTTTCTATCGAAGAATCGAGGAATGTCTGGGAGGTCTATACCTACCCCTCCAGATTATAGGTTTGACTGTGTATGTGCTTATATTTAGGGTCTGGCGTGAAGAGCGTTACGGGTCTTAGCCGTAATACATGCTGAGTCCAGACTCCTTTTTTAAAGCCATGACACACATCGACATACCCACTTTAAACCAAAGTTCATTTCATTTATCTACTTTTCTAGTTATAAGTAAGTTTGTAATAATGTTTTATGTGCATGTTTAATTTTAACTCACAAAACGTACTTTTACTGTGAGCACCACGCTTTTACTCTAGTTTTGTTGTTGTGTCGTGTGTGTCTTGTCTTTGGAATAAACCTTTTCTATTCTATTCTTTTCTATATTAATAATTCATTTCAACGCAAAGAATCTACATTCAGTTTGTTGAATATCAGCCTACTGTGTTAGCCGCAGCTGATCTACTTCCATCAGTGTTTTTAGCGGACGATAGGTTAAGCCACGGAGGGATTATGATTTGGGCCTTTGTGCGTAAATATTCTTCTTAACATGAGCATTCGTCATATGATTAAAACTGTTTTTTTACGGATTTATGCTCGTTTATTACATTTTTACAATTTTCTGAAAAAGTGCCGAAACGTCGGAAAATTGTAAAAATGTAATAAACGAGCATAAGTCCTTATAAAAACAGTTTTAATTATGTCTAGTGCTCGTGTTAACCTTAGAAAATACTATTCGTAATATGTTCTTTAATGACGTGCAGTGTAACTATTACGTGTGAAGTGTAAGTGAAAGTTCAAGTATATGTGTGTATTTGTGTGAGTGTATGTGTAAGTAAGATGATTGTGTATGTGAGTAGTTTTTGCTTCAGAGACTTGCATTTAGGATCCTCTCAGTTTTTTAGGTAGTCTAGGTAGTCTAAATCTTAAAGCCACGTCTCTATAACTCGTTAGCTTTGCTCGTTGGGAAAATTACAAATATAGGTATATAATATAAATATAAGTTGAAAGAAGGTGCAAATATTTGCTTTGTCCTAGGCCAACAATTATATATGCGCCTCTGTTCAAATCCTTTACTGAGTCTCTGTTATACGTAGTACAAATTTCGACTTCGCCCATGTCATGAAATGGTTTGAAAGAGAGACCACATAGCTGAAGTAAAGACATTTCGCTATCGCAACTGTGCCTAAGAACTCTAGTAAAGTAGAGCGCTCATATAATCCGTCGTAATCGCTTATCTTTCAATCGACAATGCCTGGTTAGAATTTCTAATAAGGCTGTTCTGAAACTTGCCTGCTATTAATAGCACCTTTGCCGGTAAGTAAACATAGCCTTCATGGGATGCCAATGGAAATTAACACCAAACTAATGTATGAAATCAGGCGTTACTTTGCGGAAATCCATAATAGCATTAAAATGAGAAAATTACTTTGCTTAATTCTGAATGAAATAGCGAAAACAATAGCGTATTTTCTCACACAAGTATTGGTGTCGGTGGTGGTGTGTTCGGATCTTGCTTCTGCTTGAAAAAGTGGGAGGAAGGACGTGCATTAACAAACCGCATGGTGCTTGTGGGATTTTTGGCGGAATTTAGCAAAGTAATTTTCTCATTTTAATACTAAGTAAAGTAAGGTTTTGCCTATGGAATGTTGACGCTGTTTTTCTCCTTTTTCATAAATATTCATAGTGTCAACCCAGAAATCAGGCGTGAAAGAATTATCCTTCAACATTTTGAAAGGTTAATAAAGTTGTGACGTGGAATTTTCAAATGGTCAATGGTTGCGGATGGCGGAAGACTGAGTGAAAAGGCGTATGAAGGGCCAAACAGCAATAGGCAATACATGTAGGCGTGTAGACATCTAGACTATAGGCAAATATTGATCTTCATCAGATGAAGGTGATGATAAATTAATGTAACACATTAATTTGTGAATTGCGTCAGTGCCTAAAGTTTATCTACGCTCAGTTTGTGATGGATGGCAAGCGGATATAAATTAGTGATGACAAACTATCTTTATTTATTTATTCATTCATTCATTCATTCATTCATTCATTCATTCATTCATTCATTCATTCATTCATTCATTCATTCATTCATTCATTCATTCATTCATTCATTCATTCATTCATTCATTCATTCATTCATTCATTCATTCATTCATTCATTCATTCATTCATTCATTCATTCATTCATTCATTCATTCATTCATTCATTCATTCATTCATTCATTCATTCATTCATTCATTCATTCATTCATTCATTCATTCATTCATTCATTCATTCATTCATTCATTCATTCATTCATTCATTCATTCATTCATTCATTCATTCATTCATTCATTCATTCATTCATTCATTCATTCATTCATTCATTCATTCATTCATTCATTCATTCATTCATTCATTCATTCATTCATTCATTCATTCATTCATTCATTCATTCATTCATTCATTCATTCATTCATTCATTCATTCATTCATTCATTCATTCATTCATTCATTCATTCATTCATTCATTCATTCATTCATTCATTCATTCATTCATTCATTCATTCATTCATTCATTCATTCATTCATTCATTCATTCATTCATTCATTCATTCATTCATTCATTCATTCATTCATTCATTCATTCATTCATTCATTCATTCATTCATTCATTCATTCATCATCATCCATCCATCCATCCATCCATCCATCCATCCATCCATCCATCCATCCATCCATCCATCCATCCATCCATCCATCCATCCATCCATCCATCCATCCATCCATCCATCCATCCATCCATCCATCCATCCATCCATCCATCCATCCATCCATCCATCCATCCATCCATCCATCCATCCATCCATCCATCCATCCATCCATCCATCCATCCATCCATCCATCCATCCATCCATCCATCCATCCATCCATCCATCCATCCATCCATCCATCCATCCATCCATCCATCCATCCATCCATCCATCCATCCATCCATCCATCCATCCATCCATCCATCCATCCATCCATCCATCCATCCATCCATCCATCCATCCATCCATCCATCCATCCATCCATCCATCCATCCATCCATCCATCCATCCATCCATCCATCCATCCATCCATCCATCCATCCATCCATCCATCCATCCATCCATCCATCCATCCATCCATCCATCCATCCATCCATCCATCCATCCATCCATCCATCCATCCATCCATCCATCCATCCATCCATCCATCCATCCATCCATCCATCCATCCATCCATCCATCCATCCATCCATCCATCCATCCATCCATC